>WAAG01037114.1:0-15612 GCA_013390105.1 Tichodroma muraria | reverse complement strand
AGAGACCAGGTTCCGAATTCCCGAGGTACGCACAAACAGATGGTGGTAGGTTGCTCTGAGCTGAATTCCAGTGGTGCTGGTGGTAGGTTACTCTGAGCTTAACTCCAGTGGTGCTGGTGAAAATCTTCCTGCAGTGAAAAACAACAGCCTCTCTGTTCCCTCCATGATAGCAGCTCTCCCAGAGAGAAATGAAGTCCAGGATGCCACCCTCTCCCCTCACTTAGGCCACTTCCTTTGTCTCTCCTGAGTACGCGTAAATACCCAGTGATTAGTTCCCTAGCAATGTATGGGAGAAAATTCTGTAAAAAAGAAACCCAACCCCCAACACAGCCCATGACTGTTGGCTCTCATCCTTTCAGTGCACACCTCTGAGAAAAGCCAGGCTCCATCTGCTCCACATAGTTGCACACTGCTATCAGATTCCCCTGTAGCATTCTCTTCTCCTCAGCATTTTCTCATGTGATGTGCACCTAAAGCACCTCACTTCCAAGTGACCCTCCTCTGTGGTCTAACACATTCATCAATACCTTTTTTGTACTTCAAGGATGCAAAACTCAGAGGATTTTACCTGCTTCCTAACAGCAGTAATAGGAATTGTTTAACTTATGATAACTTCCCATAATTATCTTCAGAACCCTGGGGATGACCCACCAATGGATACACAAACCTAAACTGTGCTTGTATTCTCTGATGTGTTTCTGTAATAATACTATGTCATAATTGTTCATGTTATGCATAAAATATTCACTTTGCTCCTATGAAAGCAATATACCTCTTCCTAGAAGCAAGGAAGCACAGAACTACAACAGAAGAACCCTGGCTCTGCTATCTCAATATAGGCATCAAAGAGAAGTACCCAAAATAAAAGCATACCTGTTCCTAGTTCTGAGTATAAACTAGAAAAGAATAGTCATCTCTGAAGGGATCTATTCATCAACATCTGGCTCATATCCTAGAAATTCTTTGTCACAGAAGGGAAATACAATGAGTGTCTGAAGTTAGACACCTATTCAGAAGACCTGGGTTTTCCGAGAACAGCAGACTTAAAAAAATCTTAATTTTATAGTAAAATAATTAAGTTCATAAATACACCTTTAGATCCATGCAAAACAAACAGTGCAGGTAACTACCCAGAAGAAAAATCATCTATTGTCTGTAGAATCATCTATTCTCCATCATTAGAACATCACAAATATATGGGCATGTTTGGAAATAAGTCTCTCTAAGCAGGTAAAATGCTGAAAAATGGCTTCTTGACACAGAGATTGGGTGCACACAAAAGGGTCACAAAAATTCCTGGTCAGACTCTATATTGGAGGGGAAGGAGGACAGAAAGAGGTATATCCAAGTCTGGAACTGGAGCACAGGAAACTGCTACCATATTAAAAAACCCTTTTCTCAAGAAGGTTCCCTTATCACCTGCATCTTAAGTATGACTGAATCATGAAGTAACCATGATGGATTTGAAAAGAAAGGGGATAAACGGGAATGCACTGCTACGTAGTGCCCCCTAAAAGTAAAGCTGAACTATACTGTTAATCACAGTGCAAATAATACAGAAAGATAGGTGTTGCATTAAGACATGTATTAATAAATGTCAGCCTGTGCCAATGCACAAGTGACAACATGACTACAGTACATGGTATATGATTCTTTTATGATACTGAATTTCACGGCCTTTTGGTCAGAAACCAGAATTTCAGTAGAGCATGTAATATCATGCAGGCCTCTGCTTTGTTTGCTGATTGTTGTCAGATCACTGACTTGAAGGCCCTGGCTATCCCAGCAGTAAAATACTCTTTTGTCCACACCCACTTCAGCCTGACTTTTCACTTACAGCCCCTTGTAATAAATCTGGTGAAAGGCATCCTTATAGTTGCTGCAGAACTTGAGGAATATCTTGACCTGAGGAATTATTTAACAAAGGCAAGGCAGTTCTAGAAAATACATGGGTTTTCCTAAAGCACATTTTTCTTCCTTGTACTAACAGTAATGGTCTACAACATATTGGCATGGATTTAGAGGTCACTGATGGGTGTCATTGCATATACAAACTAGCAACTTTTGCCCTTTTACATGAATAGAGCATTAAGACTAAAAAACATTCTCTTTACTAAAGTATGTAGTGGAATATATGTCTCACACATCATCATATAGGTACTATTCTATATAACTGAAAGCAAAACCACAAAGAAAATATTTTTCTAGATCTCTTTCTCTTTATTACATAGGGAATTTATTCTGACCATTAGCAGGTAGCAGGTGGTTTATTATTTTGTTGCTGCAGTAAGAGAGCTGAAAATGAATTTCAGAATGGAAATTGTTACGTTTACTGAGTGATAATCTCATACTGCCATTTACAGGAAGCAGGTGGTAGCTGTTTGCCATTGGAGACAGATGAAAATCCTGCAGTGGAGGGTGTAGGTTGTTTGGGTTTTTTTCTGTTAGATAAATCAGCTTAAATAATTCAAGCATTTTTCCCCTTGCCTGATTAGTGCTTTGTGCAAATGTAAGTATTTAAAGACTGGTTTACTATTGAGCAGAATGTTGCACAGCTCATGTTTTTCCTCTTTGAGCCTCCATGAATCACATTTAGCTTTTATAAAGGATATAATGACTATTTAATATCCCCAAAGGAGATGCTGCATGAGGGCAAGTAACACCATGAAAAATTCCACTCATGTTGATGTGGAAAAAAGATTTTCTTCCAACCGAGCACACTTCCATAGAACTCCACCCCAAGTGCCACATCCTTCCTGTGCATGGCAGCTGGAAGGATGGACCAGTGATACAACCAGACACTCTTTGCTGTCTTGACCCTGTGCTTAGCATTTCCAAGGATGAAGAATTTTAACCTCTCTGTTTAAACAATTTTCAAAACACAAATCCAGTATCTCCAAAGCTGCCACACAGCTTCTAGCAGGCTGACTTCGTAACACCTCTACTGTCTCCAATGTTTATAAATATGTCTTATGCAAAAAAAAAGTTTTGTAAATCAGAAAAAAAATTTGGTTGGGGTATTTTTGTTGTTGTTTTGTTTGTTTTTTTTGTTGGTTACTGGTGGGATTCTTTTCCTTGCAGAAGGATATGAATGGAAGAGGGACAGAATGAGAAAGCAGAAATCACCTTCTCATGGAGTTCTACCCTGAAAAAGAAAGAATTAAAATAAAAAAGGAAGACAGAGGAAGAGGAGAAGGAAAGGAAAAAGAAAAAAAAAGGGGAAAAAAGGAAAAAAAAAAAAGAAAAAAAGGAAAAAGAAAAAAGGAAAAAGAAAAAAAAAAGGAAAATAAGAAAAAGGAAAAAGCTTTTGGTTTCAAATTGAGTTATTTTAGCTGATCCATAATTATTCAAAAGGGGCATGGACTACAAACTTTATCATATATTAGTAGACCAGATGTCAACAAAATGCTAGAACAGTAGTATTTATTATATTGAACTTGAAAACATGAAACTTGTTAAAGTATTATGTGGTTTTCCAGGAATACTATAATATTTTGAGGTACTTAATGGCAATTACAAATATAGTGAATACTCAGTAGATTCTATAAATGTCTTCAGGTAATTTGACAGATATAAATATCATCCAGTTTTTGTCAGGCATTCAGTGGACATTATTAATATGGGCAATTGCTTGACACCTATAATTGCCATAAGTATCGATCTTGTCAGCACTGTCGTCATGAATTAAATCACTGCCAAGGAACATGTTGGTGAATTCCATCAATAACTATCACATGGGGAACAGCTGTGGATCCCATTGAAGCCAGTGCTTAAATTCCTCTTATGTTCCTCTTGAGGAATCCTATGGGAGTAGGATTTTATCCCATGATCTTAAAAAGATCAGGTTAAAAGCTCTACTAATTTTAATGAAGTTCTACTTCATTTTTATGAAGTTTGTAAAAGCTACAAGCCACAGATTAATTTAACATAGTAAATTTAATTGCTTTGAAATATGGAATACCATCATTAAACATAAGAATAGGTACCTTAAACACCATAAAGACAAATTTAAATCCTATTTTGCAAAGATGTTTGACCTTTCAGTGAGTGCTGATACCTATTTCATTTAAGCCATTTGAAAAATCTTAATCTGGAGAATTAAACTAGGAGTATAATTCAGATACTCAAGCAGATCCTTCACAGCCATTTATAGATTAGATTTTCCTTGACTTGCCTATCTGAAGTTTAAGTTGTTTGTAGAACTACCATTCCTGAAGGGCAAATAAAAAAAAAAAATCATATGCATTTTCATCTAAAGAAATACAATAACTAAATATTTATTCATCTCTCTCGTTATGCTGGCACTGAAGAGCTCTGCTACCTAAGCAGTCATCTAATCTTAAAAATCACATCTAATCTTAAACACATCATCAGTTAGGGCCTAATACCAAATTTCTCTAGGAACTAGGATTTGTCTGCAAAGTTGTCTAGATCTGATTGACTGTTTCACCTCTTCACATGAACTTGTTAAAACTTCTAGTCTAGATCATCCAAAATATTCAGCCTCCTTATGGAAATCTAACTAATTGATTCAGATGGCATCTTCATTTTAACAGAGAAAATGACATATTTCAGCTCTGTTTTTCCTTCCCTCTTTTGTGTTTTTTTTCTCAAGCTTTATTGTTGATTGGCCAGGTTTCTATGGGTTGTCAAGGAGAAGGATTTTGGTACATTTTTAAGGAAAGAATATACATTTCTTGCTTTACTGTGACAGATAAAAGATACGAGCTATATTCCAGATGTAGTTCATTAAGAAAGGTATTCATGCCTATAAAATAATTCTTTGCCTTTGGTACACAATAGTTTTATACCAATCCCAGGCATCAAATACCCATACTGGATTTATTTATTCCCTGAACTTGCAAAATTGAATTATTGCTATGCAGTCTTAAAAAAAAAATTACTTCTTCTACTTCTCTTCACTTTAGTCTTTGGTTGCATGTAACATAACTTAAAATACTTCATTTTGAGTATAGATAATGAAGGCATATAATAATGAGGCATTTCTGAACAGATAGATTCTTGGTGGCTTTGGGGCTATAGGAATAAATACGGAAATGAGATTAGATTAGAAAAAGAAAAGATGAAAAAATTAATGCTTGCTTATTACATTTTGCCAGCATGGTTCTTCGTGGGTATTTCAAGGGTCTGTTTTCACTAGTGCTATCATCTCTTAGGGAAAAACAGTGCTAACAAAAATATTTTACTTTTATGTCTGCGTCTTTGTGGTTTTGGTTGGGGTTTTTTTGTTTGTTTTCTTCTATCACTCCCCTATGGGGAAAAAAAAAATCGTATGCAGCCATTTGGGGAAGACCAATTAGAGCAATCAGTATCTCCTACAAAGCACTTAGTGACTCCTTTGTGTAATTTGGGCATGGTCAAACCCACTGTTATGAATGAAAATGTGCTGAGCTGAGCAGGGCTTGTGTCTGGGACACAGGCTCCCCAAGGATCCCTTCTGAGCCTCAGGGGCATTGAGATTGTTGCTTAAAGGAGCAGTACAAGAACAAGGAACAGTTAGTTCCTGCTTTGGGGTAGCTGTTGCATTCTCTTCTGGTCGCGAAGCGGGTGTTTTAAGGATGTGATTTGTGTGTTACAGTTAGTTCCTGCTTTGGGGTAGCTGTTGCATTCTCTTCTGGTCGCGAAGCGGGTGTTTTAAGGATGTGATTTGTGTGTTACAGTTGTATGTAGCCTATTGCTGGCAAAGCTCAGTGCCTAACCTGCAACTTGTATCTGGATGTCTGTATAAGGTATCTGCTTCTTTGTCAGCCTCCTTATCCTAATATTCATTTTAAGTTTTCCTTGTTCTCATGGCACATATTACACTGGAGTTTTTTTACACTTTTTTTTTGAAGCAATATATATTCCTCCCTAATCATCACAGAATCTTAGAATGTTTTGGGTTGAAAAGCCTTTAAAAATATTCAGTTCCATCCCATGCCATGGGCAGAGACACTTTCCACTAGACCAGGCTGCTCCAAGCCCTGTCCAGCTTGACCTTGGATACTTCCAGGGATGGGACAGCCACAATTTCTCTGGGCAACCTGTACCAGGGCCTCACCACCATCACAGGGAAGAATTTCTTCCTAATATCTAATCTAACTCTGTTCTCTTTCAGTTTGAAGCCATTCCCCTTTGTACTGTCACTCCAGGCCCTTACAAATAGCCTCTCTCCATGACAAATCTCAATTCACATCAGATCTTTATAGTTAATTCTAATACTGACAAATAGATCAAACCAGACATTCATTCAGACATTCTTCCAGACAGTTTAATATGTGAAGAAAAGTCAAATTGTGTTTCAAGGGGTATATTTTTTTTTTACTTACTGCCCCATTTTTTATTTACTTTCCGCACCTACTATAGTTATAACAAAAAATTTCTTCCTGGTAAGCTACACTGCTGCAGGGAAAGAATCTAGTAATAAAGAGGAATATAGAGTTATGAATCATGATGTGATTCCTTGTCATAGCACAAGACTGGATTCACTGATTCAAAAATCTAGTTTTACAGTCCCACCACTTGTGGTTATAGATAAAGAAAGGACAACTAAATTTGTCATTCTATATCTCCTTGGATTTATTTTGCATTCAAATCTTTGACAATTCTTCATCTTTAGAAATGCTCTCTGCCACATGTGTGGGTCTTGTGGAAAAATTCTCAGTACATTCCTGGTGTTATGCATTTTATAACACAGGAAAGCAGGAAAGGCCACTGCACAGGACATACTTTCAAATATACAAGAGAAAGACAGTCATCTAACAATTTCAGCATTTTACTATAAAATATTTTATTTTTAATATTTTTAAAGGAACATATATAACCTATATAAAACATTAATATATTTTATATTTACTTTTTAAGGCTCAAAGAGTAGTAAAAATTACTCTGCTAAAAATATAATTTCAACTAGATCACAAAGGTGATCAAATGCAGATCTGGAATCTACAAAAATATTCTCTAAATCTTTTCAATATTGTCTTAGTTTGGATGACAGGTGTCTGCCAGGGAAAAAAAAACAGGAACCCCTCTGGGAAGGGAGAATTCAAACCCTCCCCCCTCCGAATTGTTACAATCCCGGAATTGAAAGGACTCTCAGGCAAAGATGTAAGGGGATAGGAATAACAGTTCTTTACTACTGCATATAACAAGAGAAACAAAATAACAACAATAACTATGGTGTTAACAACAAAAGAGAATCAGGGCGCAGTGAGTCTTTTACCACAGGGGTGCAGTCACCGTCACAGGCGGCCGGGGTGAGCAGAAAGCCCAGGGTGTCACAGCACGAGATGTGTCAGGAGCTCGGCGGCCACAGCTGGAGCTGTGGAAAGGTCCCAGCAGCAGCAGGGGGTGCGGGACACGGCGTGGGGAAACCAGAGCAGGAGCGAAGGAGCAGCGGGCCCGGGCACCGCGGCAGCGCGGCTCCAGCAAAGCAGGGAGAGAGCAGGATCTGAATTCCCAGGCACACATGAACAGACGGTGCTGGGTCACTCCGAGCTGGGCTCCGGTGGTTCCGATGAAATCCCCCCCCCCGCGCAGTGCAAGAGACCAACAGCCCCGCTGTTCCCTCCAAGAGAGCAGCTCTCCCAGCCAGAAGAGCAGGAGTCCAATCCCTACCCCCCCAACTGACACCCCAACCGATACCACCCCCTCCCCTGGGGTTTTTGGCCATTTCCTTTGTCTTTCCTGAGTACCTATAAGTACCCAATAATTAGTTCCCTAGCAATGTGTGGGAGAAAATTATGTAAGAAAGAAACTCAACCCCCAACAAATATATACTACTGATAATATATTTTATGGAATTATAGTATAAATGTATTATATTGTGTATTATCATAAAATGCTATAATACATTTAAAGTAATTTCTTATGAAAAACTATGTAGGGCAATATAGTAACAACAGAAAACTCCTTTTAGTAACCATTGTTGAGACATTGCCTTCTGGCATTTGTCAGTGCAGGTAGAGATTTACAATCAACTCTGCACCTATACTCACCTCTCTTCCTTTCAAATTTGATCCATACTGCATATTGTAGAGTTATGGTCTCTCAGAATTTCACTGCTTGCCATCATAAGCATCATTACTGCTCAGTCTTGTTAACAATATCAGATAAAAACAGGGGGAAAAATCAAGAATGAAGATTAATCTGAGGACAGTAAGTAGATGTCAGCTTGCAGAGTTGTGCAGTTCATAGTCACCAAGGTCCTCAGGTGTCGCTGTTAAGCTCTGGCGATATAACAACTCACAACTCACTCTCAGAAGGCAAGCGGCAAAAAGCACTTTATTAACATGCCTACACCTTCTATAGTGTGGTTCGCTAAAAGAGAATACATTGGCTAAGAGAAAATACAGTAAATCCATTGGACCAGGAACAGACAACATCCCTTGATAAACATTAAGGAATAAACATCACGTCTCCCAGTTGTGTAATCTAGACAAACACCAGGTGTTAGATTTGTTTAAATTCTTTTCTCCTTCTTTACCAGGACCAGCCTCGGAAAGCTCAAGTTTCTCTCACTGACTGCTGTTAGAAATCACACTTAGGAACTAATTTTTAAACAGGTAATTACTTGTCATGGTTAAAACTATTGACAGGATTAAATACACTACTAAACCGTGGGTTTCAAATTTCTCATCATCAAATAATTAATTTTTTTCTGTGTTTGTTTTTGGGGTTTTTTTTTGAAGACCAGAAAAATTATTTTAGTCTTATTATGTATTACTCCATATTTGTTATCATTCTAATAATAGAAGGAGTGGCATTTTAATCTGCTTCAATATGAGATAAAATCTGTTACTATAAATCAAGATGTATGGGAACATAAGACAGAACACTTAAAAAATAGATAATAGAATATAAATGTAAGGAACTTTTCATAAAACATCAGGAAAAGAGAAACTAATTCCTATTTTTTAAAAAAAGTAATTGTTCTTTTGTATGCATGTTTCAGAAAAAGGGACAGTTCATGTTCCTAGAACATCATCATATATTTTTGGTTTATCTCTCATAGATATTGACACTTACTGATATTGATATTGAAAATTGATATTAATTAATTAATAGGTAATTATTATTTTTAATTACTCTAAGCCTTATTTATGAACCCTTACCTCTTCATTCCATATACTCCTCAATTAAATGACAAAAAAAGGTAGCATTGAGAGGTACTCACTAAATAATTAAAAATCTAAATAGTTAAATTTAACTTTGAGATGTTGGAAAGATAATTAGGTAATATTGCTGTTTTACATGGCTTGTTAATTTGGATTCTTGTCCAATTTTCACCAATGTGAATTTATAATGAAGCCACCTATTTCATACTGAATGTGCACTAAGTGAGTAGAAACAGAAAATGTGGGCTTATATTTTCTATTTTTCTAGTTGCGGAAATAAATATTGGGTTTCATCACAAGATAGTCATAAATTTTTTGTTTACTTGTGATCAATATTTGTGTCATTTGCACAAATTATTCATTTTAGCCAGTACTCAAAAGATAGAAAAAGATCATTCAAAAGCAGAAAGTGACTAAATATTTTATATTCTCAGAAGTATTTTGACACTCTTTTAGATATGTCTTTCCTAGAAACTTCAAGAGTCAAATTTAATTCAGTACATTTTATTTCTTATTCAGTATAAAGAAGCTTTCTGAAAATCACTACATGTCTATATAGTGGCAATTATGCTACACTACTATTATTTTTAAAGCTGTATTATACCATTGGCTACCACAAACTAAATATTCCCTGTTGCAACATCACACAGCACTTGTCTGTTGGAAACCATCTATAGTGATTCTTAAATCTGCCCAAGGAAGCCAATAACAATGTCAGGCAGAATCCTATAAATAAATTATCCTATAATACCATTTAAATTTCTCCACCAAAACAACTAACGTTATATTTCCTTTCCACATAACATTCCCAGCCTCAACTAAAAGCAAGTAACTAAAGCCTTGATATTTTTAAATCTTCACTGAATTAAAAATAGCCAAATAACAAACATTTTACTGAAGTCTGTATGGGCAGCCGCCTTAAAGATTTAAAATAATGTTTCCAGCTCAAATAAACCCAAAGTAGTTGTCAATCTACTCCAAAACCAGCAGTCCTATGACTATAATTGCAAGTGTTTTCTATTACATCCAGCAGAAATTTAAGACTGATTCCATTCCTTCATCTCACAATAAAATAGGGGTTTTCAACCATAGGTGGCAAAGGCTTACATATTAAGCTTAAACTATCCTTCAGGCCACAGGGAAGAAGCAGAAGTTCATTCAAGGAAGTAAACAATGTATTTACAGTCAGGTCAAGTATCAAAGCTGTTGTTAAGTGTTGTGTTTAGTGATTGGGTTGCAGTTTTTATGGAGTTTACCCTGACAAGTGGAAAAACCAAGAGACACAAGATGCTTCAAGAGTCACAAGCAAATTAGCTGTTCTCTGGGAGAACTTTTTAAAGTGACCTGTGGAATAAAATTTGTAATTTACAGCAAACAATTTGTCCTGGATACAGAAGAAGTGCTAATATGGGGTGTAACTGCTTATTCTACCCCCCTCTACGTCATTTTTGACAAACCGTTAATGTTGGGTGGCTTGCCATAGTTAACCAGTGCTGCAACTGACCCCTCAGGCTACAAGCTGGGTGTTAAATGAGATAAAGGGGAAGATGTAAACCCTGCAAGGCAGGGTAATGCCTTCGTACCAATGACTCAGCCATGATGACTCCTTCCAGGGAAGCAGCAGCACAGTCCCACTCATCCTGATGGCATCATCTCTTCTACTGGGTCATAGTGAACTGAATGGCACCAGAAGAATAGGCAAATGCAATGACCATCAAGGACTCCAAAAAATATCCTATGACTCACAGAATTACATCCCTCCATTGTGAAACTCCCTACCCTGGGGGAGGTACTGGACATTCCCTCCTGAGCCTGACCATATATAACGGGATTTGGGACACCACCACCACCACCACCAAATGGATCCAGAGGAGGACCAGGACTTCCACAGGACTGCTGCTTTCAACTGCAACCATCACTTCAACAGGCCTGCAACTACTTTATAGGACTGTGACTACCACCCTGACCAACAGGGTGCCAGGCTATACCCTGTAGGTTTAAGCAAGTTTTCTTTCTATCATTGCATTTATTGTAATATGTCTATTAAATAGTAACTGACCTGAACTCTCTCAGAACATAATTGTGTGGGGTTCATTGCTCCTGCTTTGATATGCATCTGCTTCCCAAAAACACTTCTGATTTACATAAAACATTATGATACAGCTATGAAAATATATTAATCATATCATAAAGAAGTGGCAATTTTTTTTCCAAGATCCAGGTGCTTTTTAGTGCCATGAATGTTGCTTCCCATGGTATAGTCCTAAAGTTAAGAGAGCCCTAATTTAAGTAAAAAATTTACAGACCAAAGTGAGTTACACAGGAGCTGTTCATGTGGGAATATCCATGAGTTGAATTCAGGACCAGCTGTATCCAGTCAAGATATTTTCTAATTCAAGGTGATTACAGAAATACCGTTCAAACTTTTGAAGACCATTTCTATTTTCTAAGTTATAACAGGAGAGCATAAATATTGTATTAGGAGCATAAGTATAATTTAAAAATTCACATGGTAAAACTGTTGGGCAAAGCAAAGAG
Source organism: Tichodroma muraria (assembly GCA_013390105.1). Taxonomy (NCBI): domain Eukaryota; kingdom Metazoa; phylum Chordata; class Aves; order Passeriformes; family Sittidae; genus Tichodroma; species Tichodroma muraria. The sequence goes on along the minus strand of WAAG01037114.1, from coordinate 3,958 downwards.
ATAATCGTCCTGAGTCTAAGAGGACAACACAAGACCCATCATGCTTCCCTGGACTATGGGGAACAGAGTCCTTATAGAGTCAATGACATAATCTTAGCCTAAATAAAATACAGAATTTTTGAGAGAATACCCTGTACCTATATATATAATGGAAACACTATGATTCTTCCACAGCTGAAACTATTAGGAATGGATGAGTTGCTGCAGCTATTTCCTGTGTAAATTATACGTATCATTTCAAAATTACAGAATCTATTGGACAACTCTATGAAGCCATTACATTATCAGGAGTCAAATTGTATTTGGCTGTTACTGTTAGATATTTATTTCGTTCATTAGAGCATTTACTCTCTTCTCTATGGCTTTACAAAAAAACGTCCAGCTTAAGCCACTCTTTCAATCTTCTTTCAATCTTCTTTCCAACTTGAAGTTCTTCTCTCATTCTCCTGACTTAGGTCTCATGCTGTGTCTCTTTGTATCTCCTTCAGTTTCTTCTTTCTCTCACTCGGGCAGGATTTATGCTTTGAAAGATCCATTGCTGTGCCAAGAAGTTTTTCTGTTAAAGAAACTGGCTGATAGAAGGCTGATGAGAAGAAGGCTGATGTCCTTTCCTCCCCCAACCTGGGAGTCGCCGGAGCCTGGCCCGATCCTCCCTGGCTTGGCCGCATGGCTCGGCGGAGCCGGGCCCAGTCCAGCCCGGCTGCTCCCAGGGCCTGGTAGCCTCCGTCCTTCCCGCCGGCCTGGACCTGGCCAGGGCTGCNTTTTTTTTTTTTTGAGATGAAAATGAGATAAGTGAAGAAAGCTTTTGCCTTATACTAGAAAAAGCATCCTTAGACTGTATCCTAATAAGCTCTTATAGTCCATGAGCAGCTGTTGAAAGCTGCTTCATGGGAGGCGGCTTCACAATAGCAGATTTCCTTCCTCCGGGTGGGCTATTGGTGAAAGGTGAAAGCAAGACAATTAGTATATTGTAAAAAACTTGTATGGCATTCAAGAAAAGACTCTGCTTCTTCTTTAGTAAATTGAGAAATGATTGTTTCTGACAGTGGTACTGACTGAGTATTCCAGATTTCTTTTTTTTTAATCTTTTCATGTGTCTGAGGGGTGGGTAGTTGGTGGGTAGAAGAGAAGTATGGTTTTGAAAGTTTCATTCCAATTCTTGTTGTTTTTTCCTCTTTTTATGTTAGTTAATAAAATCAGTTCTTTTCAAGTTTAAACCTGCTTTGCTCTTGATTACAGAATTTTAAATTGGCAATCCAAATTAATATTTTCTGTCTGGTTTCAGATGGAAACCATGACACCACCTCAGGGACCCCCTTCACCATCTGAAAAAAGATACAAAAAACTATACAACAGAGGGGTAAATCACTTTCTCATCTAGCTTCTTTCACTTGTACAAGTGGTCTGAGATTGTTTCTTCTCCTCCATGTGGGTGGCCCTTTTCTTATTTTTTTTTTTTTAAAAAGGTACATCTTCAGTGGACCTTAAGATTCTACTCTGTGTTGTGGGATTTAGTCCCAGGCAGAGTCACACTAGTTTTTTAACATCATTAACATAAGCACTTTTCGCCTATCTAGAAAAAGGTGATGGATCATGTACAGTGACTCAGTTCTCAGGATCTAGAAAGAAGTGTTTTTCCTGAGCAAGGTATAAAAACTTGAGACTGTTTTCACTGTGGAAACTGCCAGACTGTGGGCAATGACTGCAAAAATGGTTCCAACAGATTCAGAAATGCACCTTCAGATCTTCTGCCTTATTCCTTTCCCTTTCTTAAAACACAGCATTTTGTAGTTACAGAAATTTTATATGAAGATCTGGATCCTATGAAAGTCTCATGAGTGAACAATGTAGGACATGTGCAGTAACTGTCAGAAATGTACAGCTCAACAGCTGTATAAATTATTACAGTGTTTTCCACACAGTATATGCATAAATAATTACACAGAAATCAAGATTACACATTATGTCTAGACTTCCAAAGTGATATTAAATAGCTTGTCACAGCTCCAAAACAGTGTACTATACTTCACAGCACCACAGTGTGTCATTCTGTGAGAGTTCTAGATCCTTGCCTAAGCAAAAATTATGTAAGTACAATAAAACATATCCCCTTGTACAAGACTGTAATTTTTAGTGAACAACGTAATCATAATTCTATCACCCTGACCAGAACTAATATATAATTAGAATTATTTATTTTTAGAATCCACAATGTCATCTACAGAATTAAGCATGCCACTTCTCCCTGCATCTTAGAAAACCTCCATACTCAGTTAAAGCACTTGGCAGTCTAGAATCTCTTTCGTCTCTTCCATTTTCTTTATCTGGCATGTTCATTACAGTATTACACAGATACATCCTTTCCTTTTTCTATTTCATTACTGAATGCTTCCCTGAATTTATACCCAGCACACACTATAAATCAGCTGGGGTAAATGTTACAGTAAATAGCCATAAAGACTGGGTTCATCCAAGCTTTCCTCTCTCCTCTAAGCACTCAGCTACTTATTCCTTAATGAAGCATAGCAGAACATCTGTGGTGGCCTCGACTTGGATTTACTTTGCCAAATTTTCATTAAAACAGTGACTAAATAAAAATATTGCTTATTCTAATAAAGCTCTTTGGAGCTTTGGAAATTTGCAGCTAATACTCTTTCATGTCATTACAGCATCAATAATCTGTGCTTAAAGAGCCACAAAACTTTAGATTTTTCTGGTGTAGAAAAGAATCTTCATAAATCCATGATTTTCTTGTGACTAAGCTTTAATGCGCCATTAATAGAGACACAAGCAGGGAAGCTGTATGACACCATGGATTTGTATAAATTTATGATGAATCCTCTTTAAAGTATCTTGTTTCACAGATTACTTATAAAACTAATAAATGAGTTGTGAATAAAAATCATACCAGGAAATAAATGGGACTGATCTTCAGAAAAAGAGTAACATCCTTACTACATTAAGGACTTCTGCTCCTTTTGGCAGACTAAAATTTTTCACCTTGGAGAAAAAGAAGACATTACAGTGCTTGTAAGCAAACCAAGATAAATCCTTAGCTGAATTCTCCACTGATATATGTACTGCATTTTCTCCAAATACTTAGAAAACATTTGTCATTTTAGGCTACATATGGGTTTTAAGAATATTACCTGCAAAAGACATTCCCAGGAACACCATTCTGAAACAAACAAATACTTACTAGGATCCCAGTAATGCCAGTTTAAAGTCAGCGTGTGGGGAAGCAACCATAAACCCAAGATTCTATTTAGTCTTTCAGAGTAATCAAGCCAGAAAGATCCATGTTCAGCTTTGCTTGTGACCCAATAGTCTCAGCTGGCTAGAATATCTAGACAAGGAACCTGAAGACATCAGACCAATACTTTGAAATTATGAAAAAGCAGAAAATGCAATAAAAGCACATTTTCTAACAGAAACCGTAAGTGACTTTATTACAACTTCAGAAAATCATTCTTACGTGAATTTATGTAAATGTATGAACATACTAGTGAATTGTTGGAGTCTTATTAGTTTTAGAAAGTCTTTATTACCCAAAGCAGTTAAAATAATTTTTCACTTTTCTATAAATAATTCTGAAGATACATGGCATATGAACTATCTTGTCTGACTCTCCAGGAACAAACTAAAGCCCTTTTTTATTTTGGTTCATCCATCATGAATGGATGAACCAAAGGAAAATAAAAATCAGTGATTGCTGTCACTGTAGTACACATATACAGTACAACCCTAATCCTTCGGTGAATGCGAAGTAAGACAAGAATAAAACTCAAAAAGCACCGAGGAAAGCATTTTCCACTTAGTGCTTGCTGATGCTATAGACCCTCACCTGTTCTGCTAAAGCACATGCAAAACTTCATAGCTGCTTCAGTGTAACTAGTGTTACTCAAACCATTGCTTCTAAAAATGCTACTGCTTGACCACTGTTGGGGGTTGAGTTTCT
>WAAG01037111.1:5986-28185 GCA_013390105.1 Tichodroma muraria | reverse complement strand
AAAATCTCACCAAAAAACCCAAACCACAGCTACTTGACAGCACGTGATCACAAAAATATTGTGGGCTTCTGAGAAATATATTTAAATGATATATGCTATGTATAAAACATTGCACAGAATTCAGTATATTCAAAAATTACTGTATTTGAAATTGTTGTTTCATGCAGTCAAACTAACTTTCTTTAAAAATTAAAAATGTGTGGATAAAGTACTGATTTGTCTCCTGTAACAGCAGTTCACGTAGGGCTTCTGATGGTTCTGTGCACTATAATAATTTCCAGCATAGACACACAACAACTTCCTAATGGCACTTGATCTCTAACGTATGTTTTGTATATTTCTAGGCCCTTTAAATGTGATGTTATCTTTTGCAATAAAATGAGATTTTTATTAGGCTTCAGTAGCCAATTAATAATAAACAACATTTAGATTATAAAGGAAGGGAACAGCTGTTCTTTGGGAAAAGAAAAATGAATGGAAAACTGACAGGCATGTCGTGGAATCATGCTGCAGCATTTCCAGCTAGAGCAAGGATGTCAACTTGAATACCAAACAAAAAAGCTGTAGCTTTTAGCTAGACCATGAGTATATCTGAGCATATCACATTCCCCAACCACGGCAGCTCTGCAAAGAATTCCTGTGGTCGCTGTGTGCTCTGACTTTGCTCAACAGAGTTCAGAGATTTCTTTTTGGCAAAGTTTTATTCGTACAATATTGTATATAAATACTGTCTAAAGACATCTCTGTGTAGCATAGCTACGCTTATTTCATCATGTTAAACTGATATTGTGAGCAAAGTCAAGTCTGGAAGTACTAGAGGAAACCTTTAAAGTGCATATGGTGGATTTATGATATTTCTATTTGCCTTACCAAATCAAGACTGAAAACAAGTATTTCTGTGTTCTACATGGTTTATAAATTTGACTTCACTGCATGAAAATGACCTTGAACTAAAAGTCTAAATGTCATGAAACACTCAAGGTAAAGCCTGAGTAGCTAGTTTCAGATAACGAACTTGTCCCTCTTCATGAAAGTGTAGAAGCACTTCTACAACTACAAACAGTCAAGGTTTTGTGGGGTTTTAAGAGTGAAAACAACCAAGAAGCTGTTAAAGCCTTCAGCTGCTAAAACACCACAGTGAAGGCAAGAATGGCATTTAACTAAGCCTTCCCTGCAGTAGCTGCGGAGAGCCAAATTACCTCTCCACCACCACCTCCTCCTCCTGGGGAGATTATTTCTTTCTGAGCCTGACTCTTCTCAGTAATTACACGAACACAGCTCCCAGCTAAGCCCAAGGCAGAACCCTCCCTTCCCCTTTCCCTGGCGTCACAGCACAGAAAGATCCAGGCAACTGTAAGCCCAGATCTCTGCCAACAAGCTAGAAGATGGTCAAAAGAACACTTGAATATGAAAATTAACCTGCTTACTTCTGTCAGAAAGCAAACAAACTCCCCCAAAAACCCTCAGGTAAATCAAATCCAGTTATCTGTCAGGCGCAAGGCATTTAAACTTGCAAGGAATTACAGGTCTTGTAAATTGTAACCATTGTTCTTATCAGTATAAATCATTATTAGCATTACTTTCCATAGTATTTTCAAATTACAGTAAATTACACTGCAGAAGTCAATAAAAATACTTACAGTGTTCACAAAGACAGTAACAAATTTAAAGTGTAGAGAGTAACCTTCTGTCCTCTGTGACAGATTTAGCCCCAGTTGAAATGTCACTTATACCTGTATAACCTCGGCTACACAGCCCAGCTGCAGAAGTTCCACACGTCCCACCTGTTCTTGCAGAATTCACCACACTTTCAGCAACTTGAGCTCATCTCAGCATTCTCCAGGACATAACCCTTGACTATCTGCTTCGTTTTGAAAAGATCAAGCATTTGGGCTTTTACAGCAAGTATGACCCTCTCAAAAGTGTTAAAGCAAACCTGAAAATTAACTTGGTGAACTAAAGTAGCACACAGAGCATGGAAAAAGCTTTTATTGCCAGTTCTTTCTGGATACAAAAGACTCTTGCTCCTTAATAACAATTTATTTGCATGTAAAAGGCTATTCTGTTAAGAAGTGTTGCTTCAGCCATAGAAAATTCAGCAATTTATAGCAATTTAGCATAGCAATTTATTGGAATTCTGCTTTGAAAAACCCTCTAAAATGCCCAATCTACGCATAAGCAGAGGTGCTCATGAACACAATTAGAAGCAAGAGAACCACATTTCAAAATTCACATGGAATTTCTTCTTTCCAGGTTAAAACAGCTGAAGAAATTACAGTGGATGGGAGGGGGGGGGAAAGAAACAGATTTTCCAAGCCATTTCAATTTACTGTAACCAGCTTGTTTCCTCCTGGCTTCCTAATGGATCTTTTATGCAGGATTAAAACAGCCTTGCTTTGCTTTCTCATGTGCTGTTTATGGTACCCAGAAATACTCCTTAATAGACTGGTTAGGTCATGCACAACACTCATATCATGCTTTCCTTGCACAGAAAACATTTTCCAACACCCTAGAGAACTGAAAGGGTCACTGGTCTTCATTCCAAACCATTTCCTGCTGAGACCATGGATGTGCCCGAGGGTTCCACATGAACAACAAGCAGCCTGGAGTTCAGACAAGCAGCTACAGAGATGTCTCAAACTTGCAGATGCACCACCAGGGAGTTCAAAGCAACCATTGGCAAATATTCCCTCTGAGGAACTCAATTAGTCTCCTCAATTATTGGGAGGCTAATCATTAGGAGGCACACATGCTCCAGCTGGCAATGATCTAAAACTGTTATTTTCCAAGAGAAATAAACAGGGAAACACAGGACATTTTAAAAGGCACACAATGTACCTCTTGTGGCCAAAACCATCAAGTAAATGATGAGATGATTTTGTAGAATAAAATAAATCTCCAAAGACAAACCATTAAAAACCATCATCCCATAATGAACAGCTTGAAGGGCAAGCTCCGAATTCCTGATGAATTCCTTGCATTCCCACAAATAATCTAAATCCAGAGGAGTGCTCAGGAGATATGTACTTAAATCTGAATAAATTGCACAATCTGTCCTCGAATATAACTTCTAAATCATGGAACCTCCACAAAAAAAAAAAAAAGAAAATTCTCAGGGGACAATTCAGCGCCAACACATCNATCTCAGGTGACTATTCAGCACCAACACATCCCCAGATATATTTTTGTTTTAGTTTTACTGATACAATTTCACTTTAGATTAGTAGAAGTACTCTTTCCAATGTCTTAAACCATGTCCTTTATGCAGGTTTGTGAAACTTTCTTTTTTGCAAATATCAATTAACTTTCTATTTATAACTTGTTCTCTTGTTCTCAATGTGAAAGAATATTCACATTGTATAACTACAGAAGACTGTGACTACAGTGTCACAGCTGAATGAAAAAAAAAGAGTAAAGCTTGAGACTTTTTAAATTAAAAAAAATAATTCACAAGGACTCAACAAATGTTATATTTTCATTTTTTTTCCAGGGTAGCTATAAAATAAGTTTCAAAGCATTGAAAATGCATTAAAATATTACTCACAGTTAATGGATCTCGTCCCATTGTAATAACAGTTCTGTTCACCGTGCGTAGTAACTGCACCATTATTTCTTGAATATGGTGATAAGTTGAAGCCTGCAAATGAAAAAAACCAGAGTTTTGATATTAAAATTGTATCTCTTTGAAAAGTAAGAAGAAACCAATTATTTCCATTTTGACAGTTCAAGTTGTACAATATAGCAGCTCTATTGAAAGAACAACACTAATTCTTCTTGCTCACACTGCTCCTTAGTTCCAGCAATTTCAGTGGAATACTCATGTCCAATTTCAGCCCAATCTACTCCACAACTGGTTTTTGTTTCCAACAGTCACTTCCCATCTCTCACTCAAAGGACTCCTGTTCTCCCCCTAACTGAGCAGTCTGTAGCTTAACCCTGGTACAGCTAACTCGAGGCAAATTCCCTCACAGCTCCCCACATCTGCCCATGCTCTCAGGGCAGGAATATTCCTGGAGCTCAGGAATATTCGTAGCTCGCAGTCACAAATACAGAGTTAGTAAAGGAGAAAGCTGTCTTCATTTACCTGAGCTGCTCTGGGAGGGCACAAACTGGACATGGTTGGCCCAAGTACTGCTCTTGTTGCCTGAAGAACATTGGATTATTTATTCTAAAACCCTGAGTAAATGGGAATGACCTTCTGTTCACCAGTTTCACTGACCTTACACAGATCACTCCACAACTTGGGAAACCAGCATGCAACAAGAAAGAAAAAGTCTAAACACATTTCTAGTAGAAAAGGATATTAACTTACACCAAGACCCTTATTTAATGTCAGATATAGCATGGAAAGAACACCACAATCAAAGAAGCCATGGTGAGTTCTTAGTAATGTTTTAGGTAGCTGAGCCCCAGTACCATCCCAGGAGAAACTGCTTCAGGTTCTGTTTTCCCTCTGAAGAGTCAGCCAGCATCTTCTCCTCTTTCTTTCTCCTATTCTGATGGCTCTGGATCAGGCCACACACCTCAAAACAGGGACCTTCCTCACATCTGGCAATTTGTTTACTATTATCATTTAGTCCTCCTGTGTCCTTTGACAATGACACACACAAGCTGAAGTGATCTCCTCACCTGTCACAGCATTTCAGAAGTTGTGACACGCTGCAGTAATCTCTCATTCGGGGCAGAAATGAGCCAAGACACATTTAACAACGTGAAAAAGGGTCCCAGTTTATTCCTCTTTACAGCCTGGCCATCCTGACTCTGACTGCAGCAAGCTCCTGCTGCAGGGTCCAGCTGCAGGCTCTGCCTGCTGGGGATCTCCTGCTGCACCACGGCTGCAAGGATGGGTTTGCAGAGCCTGGCCACAGGCTGTTACCCAGCTCGGCTGTGACTGCGGGCCCCGAGAGCAGGCTCCGACCCCATCACACCCACACTGACCTCACAGCTGATCTTCCACAGCAGCAACTCTGCTCCTTGCTCTTCGTTCTGCTCCCTGGATCTCTTCTTCTTTCTCAGGGCTCCTCTACCTCCTCAAGGCTCTTCTCCTACAAGTCCTCTTCCTCAAAAGGCTCCTAGGCTCCCCCCCACTTGACTGACCAACCAACCAGCCAACCCACCCCTTTTATCACACCTATCTTTATTAGTCACAGCTGCAGCCCATAAGGAGCAAGGCTGTTCCTCTTCTTTGGTAATTAGTATTACTGTGACTTATTGGGGCAAGGTCACCTGTAATCCCTTCTTTCACACCACAGTGATATTCTATAAATGATCAATATAGTCACAGAATAATCTGTGTTTGGTGTTTCCTTTAAAACTTCACTTTCTCTGGTACAGTCCTAAGTTTATAACATGACTACACTTGAGTGTGGCTGCACAGAAGACACATTTGTTGCTTTTATAACATTGTTTACCACTATAATTTAAAAAAATATTATTAGCAGCCCAAATGGATAAACTATGTAGTAGCACTTAGCACAGGGATGTAATTTGTTCATTAGTTTTCCTTTTTTTTTTTAATTCAAAGATGAGGGCTCATATAATGCAAGCTCACTTACACATTTCAGTATGTGCTATACCATAATTAGTAACAGTTCAGAACATTGCATAATGAGTTTTAACATCTAGCCCTGACTCTGTCATTAAAGATGAGCTCTATTCTTAATTCTCAAGTAGCACATAACAAACCTCTCCTGGAAAGACTATTACATATGCTCAAGCACACAGAGGTTATTTTCTGCTAGACCTTTGAATTTTCAGAGAAACATTAGCAAATGAAAAAAAATGGCTTCTCTGTGAAACTGAGACTCCCTTTCTTCTTGAGAAGCTAAGAAACAATTAGACATTCAATACCGACATTGTTAAATTAACCAAAATTGTTTTCACACATTGTCAATACATGAGATTTCAGCTTTTATCTTACAGCTTCTAGCTTCAGAAGATAGTCTAACAACCAACTGCAACATGTGCTTTTTCTGATCATATTTCTCTTCACAAGGTGACATGGGAAAACCCACTGTCATTTGGCTTGAGTCCATTGATTAACCATAAGATTTTTTAGGAACTAAATTGTCTATTTGTATCATATATAAATGTTCCCTTGGAAAACATTATTTGTACTATTCCATTTAATTAAATATAGTGATCAAAAATGTTTGTCTTCTCTATTGAAAAGGTGTGCCAAGGCATGGAAAAACCATAGTTCATGCTCTGTAGGCAGGTCAACAGTAGGGAGTGTTCTCACAGAATTCAAACACCTTCAGGTCCCTTGTTGGGCTGGATGGCACAGATTGGTACACAGATTAGTTAATAGAAAATCCAAACCAAACACAATTTCATTCTCTTTCAAAAATATCTGTTCAGGGCAAAAGCAGTCAGTGTTTGATTTAGCTTTCATCTTCTATTTAAACTACTACAGGATTGGGACAGAAAAAGCAATTCTCTTGTTTCAGAGTCAGCCCTGCACTTCAGATTCTGATGGAGTGTTCATTTATTTGGACAGTGGCAAACAGGGAGTCACTGAATGGCTGCTTGGGAATTACAGCATTACACAGCCTGTACTTGAGATACCCACTTGCAAACACTTGTGTCAATTCATTTCAGCTGTCCCAGCTCTGTCCCCCCCCAAACTCGCCCAGCTCTGCCCTCCTCCCTGGCGTGGAGCTCACTGAGGGACACAGGAGGCCTTGGCATTGTGCAAGCACCGTTCAGCAATAACTAAAATTTCACTGCTGCATTATCAACACTGTTCTGGTCACAAATCTAAACCATGGCACTGTATGGGCAGCCACAGAGGAAATGAGCTCTGCACCAACCAGATCCTGTGTGCTCATTCTCTGGTACACCCAGTTCTGTAACTTGTATTCCTTCTTTGGCACACATAGAAATGAAGGCACATATAAAAGGAAAACAATTTTTTTTTTATACCATAACTCATAATCCTGCATTGTTCTGGCTGAAAAGTCTCCGCAGAAGACTGTAAGGTAATTGGCCCTGAAAGAACACGTAGAATTCCTGACTATATTCCTTTGAAATTCTCTTTTGCTAAAGCCTTAAGAACCTCCATAAGTTAGGGAAATGCTTAAAAAATTTCTTTACAATTCTAAAATGCTTCCAGGGTTGTTTGCTAGTGTTTGCTTAAAATGCAACTGCTGCCGATTACTGACAATGCACAGAACAGGAAAAGATTCTTCATCTCTCTTGCACTTATAGTCCTAACCAAGATTTCACTGTAGATTCCAAGAGAAAGCATTTACCATTACATTTAATTCTGTAAGCACTATAAATTAAAAATTGCTCTGATTTAGTATATATTAAAACATAGCATATATATCAGATTAGAGACAAAGTCACCTCATGAAGGACTGCCAGATTGCATGAAACAAAGTGTTGTAAAGGGGGGAAAGGGAAGTGGTTTTAATTAAAACAGAAACAAAAAATCACTGATTTCAACATGACCTTCATCAATGACTTACTTGCAGTTCTGAGATTTAACTGTATTTTACAGGTGCTTGAAGCACAATCTCAAGCTACAAAGCTAATTTCAGACATGATTAAGTCAAAACAATGCCATTTATGTCCAAAAGCTCTTTGCTGGAGAGGAATCTTAAAATCAAACCTAAGCATCTCACTGAGATGCCCAGCAGTGACAGTCTAGTCATAAAAATAAACACACAACCACTCCACAAAACAGAGATTTTAACAACACGCTGGCTACCTGCAGCACCCAGCAGTGAGGCAGCAGCTGAAGAAAACAGCATTTGAACACAAGGAGCTGATGATTCCCATGTTCCCACTCGCTAAACAATGTGAAGCAAAACAGTAGAGCAGAGCTGGTAATATCAAAATATCCTTTCTTTTGACAAAAACCCCACATTCTTCAAAAACTATGTAACAACTTCAAAGATCACTTCACAGTATAAATTTTCACCACATGAAACAGAACAACTGCTGCTGTTTTTTCTTCCCTGTCCTTTGCGTTCTATTTCTGGTGACTTTCACAGAATAAACGCGATGCAAAAATATCAAAGTTAAGTTTCCAAAAAGTTTTGAATACTTGTATGAAACCAAGTTTCTTTACCGAGATGGAAAAACCAGAAGAAATAGGGACAAGGCACTGGTGTTATTAATATCATAACGCCATTCTGCTACTAAAGGCTGAAGCTTTCTCCTCCAGCAGGTCAAACCATCCATTTTCTTAGAAAATGGCTAAGAAATGCAGGGGATGCATTTGTTGAACGGCATTTGTCTTAGGGTTCGAGTGTAATCCCAGCTGAAATAATTTGTTAATTACTAAGCCAACTGTCTGTATCTAGATCCCACTGAATAAAGGCATCCTGAAGGACACTGCCTAAACAATAACTCGGCCATATGTGAAGCCTTTCATCTGCCTACAGGTTACAAAGTATTTACTGCTGTAAGGCAAATACAGCCCTGAAACCAGATTTCTCACTTCAGCTGGAAAATAAATGTGTGTGTTATGCTCCAGAGAAATCTGTAGTGGCTCTTGAAGACAAATGACTGTGTCATCTTTGGATGCTGCTGTGTTCCCTTACTCCTTTTTCCTCCTTCAGATAAGTCATCTCAATAGAAGACTTCCAGCACTGAAGCAGGATCAGTATTTAGTTTAAAAAATGAGATTATAATCCATGGATTCCGCTGTCGAGGAAGGAAAAAGCTGCAAGTTACGGCCACACATTTGCTGTTGTGGTCACAAAGCCGTGTTACAGTTAATGACACACACTTTATATTCTAAAATCCACATTTTCTCCAACCAGCAGTGCTATTGCCAGAGGCAGGCCAGGGTATGGACTTTCTGCAACAGAAGCATCTGGTTCTTTTCTTGATATCCCAACTATTCTACAGTATTTCTCAGGAATATGATGCCTCTAGAGGGCTCGGCATGTTCTGATACCACTGCTGGATTTAAACTTATCCCAAAGGGCTTTTCTCCTTATGTCAGAAGTGCATCAGTATTCACTGCAAGCATAATCTGTAGATAACTGTGACCCAAACATCTCACAGAGAATCTCCAGTTTACCTTCCTTGAAAGAAACTATTGCAGAAATGCCACTTCTCTTGAACAAATGTCAATATACTTTTTTTAATGCACGTGTTTTAAATTCTCAGCATTTCTTCTGCTGTTCTGCATAATGTTCTCACTTACACAAAGATGCGCTATAAAACCATATTTTTAGTAGGCTTTAATGAGTCTTTTGCATGTCAGCAACTGCTGCCATGGACAGCAACTGCTAAATTCAAAAATAAACTTCATTTATGTGGTACACATAGAAGAAAGTATTACTCCATCTTGTGTTACAATTGTGTTTTACCTTTTAAAGGATACAGTAATAAAACTGGTTACTGTGCATTATAGCCTTATGAGGTGATAACTTCCATTTTTGCCCTGTCATGCTTTCACCATTTACCTTAAGAATCACATTTCAAATTCAAATGTTCCAATATTTCTTTTGTATCCCCTTGGAACAATCCCTCCTGAACTGCTTAAGTCTAAACCAATGAGGCATATAGCTCATAACACACATGGAAAGATTGCCCTGTGCAAACTGAAAAGCCTCAGCAGTATCAAAGATTTTTATGAAATCTAGACATATGCTGTAATGATTTAATTTACTAGGAAATGATCCAAGGAGTCACAGTGAAAAACTCCTAAAATGACAACTTGACTTAATACAAAGTCTGCAAAGTTTAAACACGTGTATCAGAAAACTATAGCTGAGGAAAAATCAGCACATGTTCATAGGTTAAGGAAATGACATCTTTCTTAATGTAATTATAGTGTTTTCTCAGAATAAATTCCTCAAATTATTGAGGAGCTTCATTGAATAACCTACTGCTCATCAAAAAGTGAGGGACTAAAAAGTCAGTTCAACATTCTCTCAAACGAGGGAAAAAAAGAACCACCTAGATGAAAATTTCAGTGTTCCAACATTTCAGAAGTCTGATAAAGAAACTACAGTCTCCAAGTGAAATGTAGTAAAGAGTAATCTGTTTTACCCATACATTGCTAAAAGCAGAAACCATACCCTGCAACATTTGTACAGTGAAAGCATTTGTTTCAGAAACTACAGGGGTTTTTACGAAAGGAACAAGATGAAATTTGAGATTTATTCTGTATAATTAAAATAATTATAGAATAATCGGAAAGCTGTGGCTGGGAGGGACCTTGCAAGGTCATGCAGTCCAACCCTCTGCAATGAGCAGAGACATCTTCAACTGGATCAGGTTTCTCAGAAGTCAGTATTCATCTTTAATACCTCAACTGCCCTTTGGTTTAAGTTTATGAAAAATAGGAGAAAAGTTCAATTTGCCACTGACTTGTACTAAATATTTGAAGGAGATTAATCATCATCAATAATTTACTTCCTCATCAGCTCAGGCTTTCTACAGACTTGGGCTCTCTACATCATCATCAGTACTTACAGGGTCTTGACAGCTCAGAACCTCCAGGACGCTATTAAGTAATTCAACACAGTACTTCCTCTCCTGGGCCTGGAGCTGCTGATCCTCCTCCTGTTCCAGTAATTCCCTCAGCTCTTTTGTAATCACAGGAAGCAGAATGTCCCTGCATTCTGAAAGAAAGCAAATCATCTTAACAACAAATAGAAATGAAATACTATGCGCAAAGGAACCCTCCCCCAAATGGTGAAACACAATCTGCTTTAACAGCCACAGTCCCAACGTGGAATTGTTGATTTTCCTATTGTGCCTTGGAAATATTCCAAACTTGTGTGCTATTTTCATAAGTCAACAGTATTTTCATATATCAAAACCTGAAATTCCTGATAAAAATATTTTTTTTCAGTTAAATTTTGAAGGCTGGTCAGCTTGTATCAAACACTTGGGGACAAATTACTCTTATACAAAGCATCTGAAATTAATTGTTTTTAAGTAATGACAGGATATTAATGTGAAAAAATTACTGTATTTATTAACTTATTTCTGAAAATGAAACTCAAACAGCAGCACAGAACTAAGCTCATAATTTTTGAAACGTATCTTCTAAAGACACATAAAAGAATGCAGACAAAGAAAAGACTCTAATGAAAGGCCTATCAAGCCTGTGATAGTGAGAGCTGTGCATACATTCATCCTTATTTAAATTTAAGGAAGCTGACACAAATATGAAGTTACATTCCAATCTCACATGTACATTGACTTTTTAAGAGAGAGGTGCTTATAGGAAATGTCAGGAGGACAAAATACACAAATTTGAAATAACTTAATGAGAGCAATATCTATCCAAGAATAAAAAAAGTATATCCTTTTTTTTTTTAAGAATGATTTAGAGCACCTGGACACACAGTGCACTTCCTGATAAACAAGTGCAGGGTGAGACATGGTGAAACTTTATCTAATGTGATTTAAAACAAACCAGGGGCTCAGAATCCCCCCAGGATAAGGGCATTAGTTCAGGAGGAGAGGGAGTGGGAGAGGGAGAGGGAGAGGGAAGGTTATACCTCTCTGAATTTTGCAGATGAAGCAACAGAAGCAATTCACACAGATTATTCTTATTTGAAGTAACAGCTCCAAGCTACACAAAGCCAAGAGCTTTTAATCGTGTCTGAAGAGCAGCATAATTTCTTGCCTCAGAAAGTCTCCCTACTCTTGGTAGCTATTACTATAACACTTATTCCAAGCTACAAGACAAATCTAACCCAATAACTAAATTAACCAGTAAGACAGCAGTTAAAGAACACATATCAACACAAGACCTGTTTGAACAGCAGTGTAAAAATGAATTTCACACAGCCTACAGTTCCTTTATGTGCCCAATTCTGCACAGACATGCTGCCTGCACTTCCTGCGGGCCACAGACACCCCTCTGCAGCAGAAACCAAAGGGCTGCACTCACAAGACACAGAGTGGAGCCCAGCAGCGGGGGATACCAACACTGCTAAAGCACTTCTGTGTGGATTTGTGCTCAGGGACACAGAGAACACCTGCCCCCCAGAAGTCAGGACTGGCAGATTCGTGGTCACCAGCTGCAGACAGCAAATATTATAAGTTTTCTGAAACTGACATGTAATTCAGTACCTAGCAAACACTTTCTTGATTTGCTCAGAACCACTTCTAACTAATTGTAAATGCAACAAAGGCAGTGCTATAAGCTTAAGCAAAAACTAAACCAAAGAAACATCATTAGCAACAAAAAAAGTTACATACAGTACCTAAAAAACTTGCTGAAATGTGATAGGACCTTTTAAATAAAGGGTTTATATATTCAGTCAACAAATAAGTACAAGTTATAAAAGAGATTATTAGCTCACTGCTTTTGAAAAAGCTAGTAAACAAACTTAAGTTCTGTTTTCACTGTTATCTGTCCTTCAACAGTCTAAGGTTATCCAGGGTTAACTAAGGTTAACAGTTCCTAGTGTGATCAGTTCAGAATTTATTTATCAAGATTCTGACCACTGCCAAAAGATTTAAGCTGTATTTTGGATATAGCACTTATTGCTAACCAAGTTCCATTTAATGATCCTTAGCAGAAGGACCGTAAGTGTAAGAGTCTTACGGAAAGATGGCACAGATTTAACACATTTTAAAGTGAATCCGATGAAATAAAAAAATGGGCTCACGAGCCAAGCAAGCAGCTCAGGCTGGATGTAAGGAAAAACCTCTTCCTCACACGGACTGCCAAGCAGTAGAACTAACAGGTTGCACAATCTCCGTCCTGGAATGACCTGGTCTGACCTCAGAGCTGACCTCATGCTGAGCTGGATGCACTCCCAGATTCCTTCCAAGTATTCTTCAACTATTCTACGATCCTTGATTGCCAAAAGTGCCAATCAGTGGTAGTGTGGCAGTAGCTTGGTGCACTGCAAATGACCAGTTTATAATGCTCAGGAACTGAACAGGGAAGACAAGGATAGAGAGTAAGTGCCACAACACAGCAAGACCTTTACAGGAGATCCTGAATCTCTGGAAAATAGACAGAGACTGTCAGAAGGTTAGGAACAAAGTTACATATACGCCTGTATACATAAAGAGTGACATTGTTGGGGCTTGTCATTTTTTTATCCATGGACTCACAGATACATCAAGGTGTCCTATATCAGAAGAGATGATATCAAACTCATTGCTCCAAAGACAGATAGGAGAAATCCATTTCTTGTCATTTTAATCCCTAGCACTTCCACAGCATCTGTAGTGAGTCATAAAAACTGTTTCACATATATTTAACCTCTATGGAAATACACATATAGTAAAATTTCTCTTTTCTGGTTTCCACTCTGCTCCATCCCTGTGTTCCTTTCCAGATTCTCTGACTGTGTTCAGGATATGCTGAAGGAACAATTCAGCACCAACTAAACCCCACATTTCTCTACAGCATTGTAGATCCCATACACCAAGAAAATCCTTGGCAGTAAAACTCACCTGCACCCCTCTCCCTACCTCTCTGCAGAGATCTACCCATGACAAACTTTGTGCCATAAGTTCTCTGCTCTCAACCTGCTCTGTATAAATTACACTTTGAATAAGGATTCATAACTTACTCTAACAATCTGCAACAGACACAGTAACAGCTACAATGAATACAACACGAAGATGAACGTATTTAGACAAAAACATTCAACCTTTAACTAATCTGCATTGACACGTAGGAATACAGATTCCAAATCAACAAACAGCATGTGAGAAATTCAGCTGGCAATTCTTTCCCCATAGCTACCATTCTTAAAAAAAACGCTTTGAAAACACTTGCACCTCAAAAAGCATCAATAGGGAGTGCTATGCTAACAGTCTGCTCATAACAGCAGAGTTCAAAGTCACATCACATTCCATGACATCTCAGCCACTTTTCAGCTCTTGCAAAGATGGAAGGGTCTTTGCACATTCCAGTTTCACATCTGCCAGGATAAACATACTTACTGCTCTCACTCCTTCAAAATAATATCCAGCTCAATTTTAAGCTATTAGATGTCCCTTTGAACTGCCTGACAGTTCGCAAATACAAAAATTCCTTTGGGGTAGCTTTCAAAGTTACTGGGAGCGACTGGGTAATAAAAACCTATACCTAATGAGCTTTATTTCAAAAGCAAAGAGACTAAACTGAGCAAAGTCATTGATCAAGAGGAATTCTGTCTTCTAGATAAAGCGCATTTTTAATTTGTCCTCATATAGAAAATGAAACCCTAGGATTCAAGGTAGGTGGCATGGATATATTAATCACCAAATTACATCTGACTTCACATGCCAGTGATACCCATTTGATCAATAATCAGGAAGCACAGATGAGATCCTAACAAGTTGCGCCAGACACCTTAAAGAAGAGTGGGAGCAACCTACATTGAATTTAAAATTCCTCCATGCCAGCCTTCAGAGGTCACTTAAAGCTTCCTACTGAAATGCAAAATGCCTGCTGCTGTCTATAACTCATTTAAAAAACACGCATGTGTATTTAGGTGAAAGAATCAAGTCCTCGACATAATTTTTCTTCCATGTAGAGCCATTCCATACTCTTCAAACATGGAAAAACAGGGCTTCTTGCATAGACCAAATTTTCTTATTGTACTGAGAGAACAGCTGAGGCAGAAGGTACAATTGGTTTCCTCCAGTTTTTAGAGCTAATTACTCTGCAAGCTTCAGTAATCCCAGTTGTACTTGGCAATATAAATTAAGATTAGATCCATATTTGATACATACAGAATCTCTTAGAAGAACTTAACATATGCAGCTGATCAATTATTTACAGGGCATTTTCAGATGTGAACAATGTTGTAGTGTCAAGCTACATGGAAACTCAAAGATTGTTTAACTATTCTTAGCTATATTATTTCCTTTAAAAAAAAAAGTCAAATTTGCCATTGATCCTAATATGAAAAAAATCAATAGATTTTAGTAAGAAAATTCTTTTTTTGTGTATTAATTAGTTTGGTCAATATTAATGCTTTATGTCTATATTTTTGAATGCCTGCTAGATAAACTCAACTTGTTGGTTATACAGGAAAATTACTTAATTTTGCAGTGCACTTCTAGGACATTATTCATAAGCAGAATAAAAAAAAACCAATTAGGTTTTAAAAGACCCCTGCCAGTTAAAATCATCCCACATGAGGATGAACTTTCAAGATATTCTGAAAAACACATACAATCAAAGCAATTGAAAAAGACCACTATTTGTAGCAAGGAGGGCCTGATCTCAGCCTGAGCCTGCAGGTGGACTATAGTAAACATAAACCCCAGCTAAAACTATTTCACTAGAACACTATATAAAATACGAAATCCTTGTACTATCTTGGGACAAAGAAAAGTTTATTGAACCAGTATATAAATTTCTGGTTGTAATGCTAAAATATCATTGCACAAGTTACGTAAGGAAAATGACCCAGGTGCTTGTTTAAACCCCAGCAATTCACTGGCCTGGGAAAAGGAGAAAAAAATGAAAATCGTGGAAGACTGTAATTGAAAAAATAGCTGAAGTAAAACTTGATGTTGTAGTTGATGATTCAGACTCATCAGCGGATGCACCCTCGGCAAGGCTGCAGATGGCACTGAATGGGGCAGGAGTGGCACCTGCCAGAGGGCAGGAAGGCTCTGCAGAGGGACCTGGACAGGCTGGCTCCATGGGCCCGGGGCAGCAGGGTGAGCTGCATGGAGGGGAAGTGCCAGTCCTGTGCCCCAGGGACCTGGGGGTGCGGGCTGACAGCGGCCGAACACGAGCCCAGCTGTGCCCAGGTGGGCAGGGGGCCAAGGGCACCCGGCCTGTCCCAGCACTGGTGTGGCAGCAGGGCCAGGGCAGGGATTGTCCCCCTGGGCTGGGCTCTGCTCAGGCCACACCTCGAGGGCTCTGTCCAGTCCTGGGGCCCTCAGGCAAGAAAGGCACCGAGGGGCTGGAGCGGGGCCAGAGAAGGGAAGGGAGCTGGGGAGGGTCTGGAGCTCAGTCTGATGGGGAGTGGCTGAGGGACCTGGCGGGGCTCAGCCAGGAGAAAAGGAAGCTCAGGAGGGACCTTCTTCCTCTACAACTCCCTGAGAGGAGATTGGAGGGAGGATGCTGCTCTCTCAAGTAGCAGAAATTGTTGCAGGGGTTGTAGAGTCCTGGCGCAGGCTGCCCAGGACACTGACAGAGTCACCATTCCTGGGGAGGTTTAAAAGATGTGTGGATGTGGGGACATGGTTTAGTGGCAGACTTGGCAGGGTTGGGTTTACAGTTGGACTCATTCTTAAGGGTCTTTTCCAACCTAAACACATCTCTAAGTCTGTGATGAAGCAATCCACATTCTCACACCTCCTTCCATGCCCCAAGAAAGCTCAAGACAGACAAGGGAGAGACATGGAGGGGGCAGATGCCTATTTAAATACTAGCTGCTTCCTTTTCTGCTTGATAAATAATGTAAGAACATTGCCAACAACATCTATGCTTCTTTAATGTTCAAAAGCATGAAAAAGCCCAACTGTTCTCTTTTTATTCTAGATGCCCCAAACTTTATTTGAACACATGAAATATCAACATACAGTTTAAGCATCTTGTCTTTTCTTCCTTTTCTTCATCAAGGTCTGTCAAAAGATTTAATATTATGCATATTCATCAATTCCAAACTCTAACACACTTCTTGGAGAGGTTCCCTGGCAGCACCTTCCTGAATAAGGACAGGTAGATTCATTGTTATCCAAGATTAAGCAGTTATATGTTTTCTATTTTGGGTTTGGTCGGGTTTTTTAACCCTTCTATTCACCTTATTCCCTTTGGAAACCACCTAATGATTTCTTATGTATCAGGTAAATTAAATTCAAGCTCTTAAGTCATTAATGCAATCATGTCATTAAAAAAGACATTTGGGTCTCCTTCAGCAAAAATCACAGACGGGTTTAATTCCTGACTGCCTCATATATACAGCCAAAACGGTAATAAAGATTTAACATCACTTTTGTCTCCCTTAGGAAACACTACTCTTGATTCCCTGGCATGCCTGTAGTCATATCCATCTGTTAGGATGGCTTCATGCCCACTTAAAAACTGGCATGCCAATTTAATAAGGACATAGGTGTCATCTGAATACAGATTTAGAACAAAGCCTTAAAAATAAAGCCAGTGAACAACATTCTTTCAATGAGGTGAGACTTCTGATGGCAGCCAGTGCTCAATTAAAGCATTGTGCTTCTTCACAAAGGACATCTGTTCACAACTGCAGCTATCTTCCTGTTGAAAGTCTTCCCTCTTTGTTATTTGCAATTTAACTCCTTGCTTTACCAGGAATCATTACTTGAAGTAACGATTTTAAAATGGTATATTTTTCATTCATTGCTAAATCTAAATTAAAATTTCACAGCTTAGATCCACAGAGTGGATCTTAGATCCAAGAGCCACAGCAAGGAAGGTACCGTAGGTCACCTACAGATTCTGACTGCACTGCAAGATGCAAATTCTCTTTGTCTCCTGGACTCCAATAGGAACATGAAGGAAGGAGGAACTCAGGGATCCTGTAAGGCCAGCACACAACAGCTGCTGGCTGTTCAGAGTCAGCAGGTGAGGCAGGACACAGAACAGGTACAGCCCCAGCACACCAGTGACCCCAGGAGCAGCTGCACCAGTCTCCACCTCCCAGCTTCCAGGTGGGTGTTCAAATGTCTCCACTTCTGAGGGGCTGAGTAATGCCAGCCATTCCAGGGCAGCCAGAACTTCCAGCACAACCCTGCTCTAGCCAAGACAGCATTTCCAGCACTTGGGTGCCTTTTCCAGCTTGCAGTTGTTGCAGTCTGCCAGGCTGCAACACAGCCTTGTCAGCACATCCTCTCTGGCAGATTGAGGTCTTTAAGGTCCCTTCCAACCCAGGCCATCCTACGATTCTGTGGGTTTTGACAAATTGCAATTCTCACGTTTCTTCATTTCATTTTACTGACACCCAGTATGTGTCATTATCAACTACTTTAATATGTTTCTGATCTCTCTTCTCTACTTGAAGTAATTGTAAACCATGTTTTACACATACATTTAGAAGTTCATTGTTAAAACTAACTCACCTAACTTGATTTGCCTCCACATAACAAGATGTTTCCTAAAATTTAACTACAAAAATGCCGTAATGGGTCAAGTCTAGCCAAAAACTATCAGTTGCAATATCAAGCATGTCTCCTACTCATCCATAAAGACAAGTATTGGCTTTAGTCCACATGTTCATCACAAATGTATGCAGATAAATATCTACAGGTATGTTTATGCCGTACTCAGCTATACCAAAACATTGCAGCAACAGAACTGACAAAAGGTGACTATTTGAAATATATGACTTGAAGTGATGTTTTAGAGGTAATGAACCCCTGAAAAAAAAAACACCCCAAAACCAAAAAATCTATGTACAAAATTCAAGACTGAATCTACAGGATAGACTGGGTTTCTGTACAGAACATTTTTAAAGGAACAGTGACTGATTTTAATTTTTTTCCCCAGTAGCTAAAAACATCAGAGCCACATGCATTAACAATTTCCAAGTTCAAGTATTTTAAAAACATTGAGAAGTTGTGTTGAACACAGGGAAGGGGCTAAAAAATCATAGAAAACCTCCACAAAACCCCAAAACTTTAGGCTTAGGAACTCTTGTCAGCAGGAGCCAGACTGTAAGATCAAAACAGTAAGAATCAGTATCTGTAACTCAACCCTGACCATAATAATTAAACTGAAAGATGCTTAATCAGAAATTACTCCTCCTTCTGTTTGGTTTTTGTTTTTTAACCTTTTTCTCAATAACCCTGAAGGTAAAAGCATTACAATATATCGACACAAACTAGCAACAATATTCAATTTGTGAAATGAAACGAAGTGTTTCACAGGTAAAACGCAGTAATGTACACGAGTGTTAGGAAATCAGTGTGATTATGGGTGTGTGCAAGTACTGCTCTTGTTTAAGCAGCAATAGAAAGAGTTCTTCAGAAAAAAAAAAATTGCCACAGTCTCAGCATTTCTTCTGGCATCTGGCAAATTAACCCCTGGTGCTAACATATGTCTCTTGCTGCTGCTCTTCCAAAATCAGCAAGTGGTTTGCATATGCTGAACTCGCAGCGGGCGCAGGGCCTGCGCTTCCAGCCAAGACACAAACCCGGCTCCCACCCTGCCAGGGACCATCCCTGCGCCCTACTTAGAGCTCCTCCTCTTTGGGGTGATCCCTGAGCCCTGCTGCAGCACAAACCCCCCACCAGGACTGCACCACGAGGGAATGCAATGTCCAAAGCACCACTACCAAAACGTATACATTTCATCACGCGTTGAAGCGCTTTACGTTCATTTCACACCAATAAAAACCAGTTCTCTCGAGGCTACTCATTTACAAGTTTCAGCATAACGTCAGTAAATATCCCAGGCCAAGCTTAGAACAAACATCTAGCTCCAAATTCTACAAACTCAGCAACACTAACTACAATAAAAATTCCATGTGATTTATGAACCACTATATCTTAATTTGTTATTTTCTCAGAAACAGAAAGATGGTTGGAGAATTTTAGCGATAACTTTCCTAAAAATAAACAAATGAAACAGTAACTCCTGAAAAGTAGTTTTACATAGAAAGTAAGCAATTCTAACAAAATCTTTTCACAGCAGGGAGAGAATAATCCATTACATCCTACTAAACAGAGTGACAGATATGAGAGGAGACAGTTTCTTACATCATAGAAGAGACTCTAAAATCCCATTAGAGGTGTTTATATGAGACAAGGCAACCATTTCTTTCACTTTGATATTTTAAAACAAAAAAATATCAAGTAATCTAAAAGCAAAGCGTGAAAAAATAAGCAGGTTTCTTGTCCTCTGACCAAAAAGGACCTAGTATTTTTTAAAGACAAAACTGCACAAAAGTCTGCTCACACATCCTGTTAGAACATTCCTAAATGCTATGGTGAAAGTGCACAAGTGGAAAGCATCCATCATTCTCCACACAGCCCCTCAAATACCTGCACCCCCATAACTCCTGCAAGCTGTGTTATAGTTACAGAGTGGGAACAAGAAATCAATGCCTCTACAAAAACTGGCAATGTAATTTAAAGGCTTCTAAAAGTGCTTTAGTGCTGCAAGGCGTTTGAAGATCAATTACAGCAGAGGTGCACGGGAGCATTTCCTATCTGATGAAAGCACTCCAGGACTCTTCAGTGAAAATTTTGAGTTCCTGGGAATACATAGCAATAAATTCAGTTTACCCTCAAGGTTTCCAACTTCAGGTTCACATGTAACTTATTTAATAAGGCAAATTTCACCGGCTTTTAAAATTATTTTCTAGAACACTTTCCCATGTTTTCACAAGTCTGCTTCTTTAGAAAATGCTGCGAATATCAAAGGGTCAAAGCATAGAAATGCCAGTATATGCAATCCAATTGAATTATAAAGGTAATACCTCTGGGAATAGATATAAATTAATTGAACAACTGCAATGAACTACCTGGAAAGAGACTAAAGTCTGGAGGAAAAATGGGTAATCTGAAACATACGCAAATTAATAGACTTGGCTGTAATTAGCAGTGTAGTTAAATATACTCAGTATTCATGGCAGAAAAAATACTACCTGTTCCAGATAAATGTGAACTTTAGTTAATGATACTGTAGGCAATCTTACCTTAATTATCATGCTGCATCCTATTCTGAGATAGCCTACATGTGCTTTCATTCTTGTAAATGACCTTTCAGCTCATTGAGTGCAGTAATGAATCAGGCAGCAGCTACACCCTACACACACTTGGTTCTCTACCCAATTAATTTTAAAATCAATTGTATTTAATGTAGAAAAAAAAAAGCACCTTTAGAATTTTCCATTTTAAGCCACGGCAACATAAATGAAAAAAGATTTGTTTGCTATTTACTGTGCGCAGTATTACAACAGCACAGTACAGAAATAATTTCATACCACTATAATATTATACAATAATATATCTAATAATAATGAAATAATATTACATTATATATGATGTAATAATATAGATACTTAATTGTGTATTATTCTTTTTACATTCTTCAGCACCTGCACTTAAACATGATGCAGACTTCTCCCCCTATGGTAATTACAACATTAAGGCTGAAAACGTAAACGCAAACAATCAAAAAATATCATTTAGATAAAAAAACACCCTGCAATTATTGATAGGATGATTTTCTGCCATTAGTAACGTAGGGGCAGTTGGGTGAAAGGGAAGGTACAAAGATCATTACCAAACAGGGAAACTCCAATATTAAATACTCTAAAAGATCCTTGGGTAGCACCACTGAGGCAATAGGAGCATTGTTAGCTGGCCATTTGTGTTAGGGGAATGACAACTCCATGGAATGGTCTCAGGAAACGGAAAATAAATTTGCAAGATTNCATGGAAGGGTCTGAGAAAACGGAAAATAAATTTGCAAGATTTATTTTGCCGTATTGGGCCCTGACCAATTTGCACCAAGGGTGGTGTAAAGGTTAGCCTGCCACTCCAGTAAGAAAAAATAAAATAAAAAAGTGAAGTTGTATTTTAAATTCTAGACCAATGACAATTCTAAATCCTATGTTACCAGCAAGGATCTGTTTTGTTCTGTCACTTCATCAAACTAATGACACACAAAATGTTTAAATTAATATTTTTTAGCTAGCAAAATATTCTCTTGTTAGTACTATCATAACATAAGTCATGATATTGCTAAAAAAATATGTTATGATAAAGCTAAAACAAACAGGGTACATTTTAGCTTTATTTTAAAATGACAACAACTTGATTTCTCTATTGTGGGCAAGTGCTTCTTCAGAGGACTTCTCTTGTTTTAAAGTAGTACATGAAATAAAAATCAATCAATTTCCCCAGACTCCTCTAAAAAGAACACATCTAAGTATTATTATATAACTGTATACCAAGTATTACTGTATTAAGTACCAAAAAACATAAAAACATTTTAAAGTAGCTCGTGCACATGTAATCCCCACAAGCACGTAAACAAGGAGTTAATTTTTACATATTATGTGATGGATACACTTTAACTGCCAATTACTAGTGCAAGATTTGGATCACAACACCCAGATATACAGGATATAGGTGAAAGAGAAGGGATCAAGTGTGATCTGCTGCTTCATGCTCTCAGCTGCTTGGTTCTGCTGTCAAGGGTCTGATGTTAGCAAAAACTAGAGGAGAGCTTCTGGGCAATACATTTTTTTCATCTACAAATTTAAGACTAAACGAATCCACTACCTACCTGTCAGGGAAGAAATAAAATGTATTAATTATCTGGTCAGTAC
>WAAG01037105.1:80800-95466 GCA_013390105.1 Tichodroma muraria | reverse complement strand
TCCCTCCCTCCCTCCCTTACCACCTGGTATGTTATCTAGAGAGAGAAACTTACAGACAGGTGAAATAGTCCTAGATGGATCATGGTGCAGGACCAGTGATAAATGACACCCTGTGCTGCTGTTGGAGAGATGGCAGGGTGTGGAGCTGCAGTTCTATTTCCACCAGATGTAGAAAATCCACCTCTGGTTACAGAGCAGGGAAGGCAGAATTGGGATTTGTTTCTTGTTTGTGGAGATCTACCCTATTTTTCTCTCGATTTTTTGTTTTCTTTGAAATCCAAAGCAGGCACTGAAGCTGCTCATTTCCTGCCAGCAGGGCTGGGCCAGGCTCCAGCAGGGGCAGCACAGGACATTGGTCGGGGCAGGACAGCGTGGTGCAGAGCTGCCTCTGGAGTCCTGCTGGTGTGGGACTGATGACCAGGACAGTGGGACAAGAAGGTGTGCAGCTCTCATTTGCATGTGAAGCATCTCCAGTTTAGCCAATAGCTCTGCAGCAGCTTGTCATCTGGGAGGCACAGAAATGTTCTTACAGTGATCTTTTTTGTTTCGTTTTTCCTCCCAGCCCTTTCTCTATGAAAGCTATTGCATTTTGGCTGTTGTCAATTTAGGAGTTTGTTAAACCATTCCAGACATGTTTGTAGAATATCTCTTCTGAGTGTAATCTACACTGTGCTCCCCGGACCTTTCCTCTCTGTCACAGAAAAATAAGCTTAATAGAGTTAAATGCAAAAATACAATTTCCACTGAACTATGAGAATTGACTGCATAAGCCACCTATGTAAACAGAAAGCACCAATTTGTACAGCTCTACAGTTAAATACCGGAGATTAATTTTTTACAAATGTCTGTATTTAAATTTAATATACATGTTAAGCCTTTTCTCTTTTTCCCCAGCCTTTCATTTGTAACAGGCACGGAGTCAGTTAGAACCGCTTTCAAAAACAAAGGGGTCTAATTCCTGAACCTCATGCTAGGCATGGAAAAGTTTGCCTCCCCAAACAGGATTTACCCACTCACCCTCCCCAGCTGCTGCAGGCCAGTGTGTCCCAGGCTGCACAGAGCTGTGCCCCGAGCTGCCCTTGCAGTTCTGCCTGGGCCTTGCCAGCAGGGCTTGGCGGCAGCACCTCTTCCTCCCCACTCATTTTTGTAGTACTTCATCTCTTCACGTTATTTTGGGAATGATGGGTGGAAGAAGGAGAACGTCTTCTCCATCTCTCTTCACAATGTCTTCTTGCATCCGTGCACGTTTTAAAAGCACCATACATATGTGTTCTGGCCCAGATTCTGTTGCTGAGCTCTCGGCGTGGGGGAGTTTCAATTGTTAGAAGTGCTGGTGTATCTGTCAGGCGATGTGGGTTGTCTGCTGCCGGGCTCTCAGGGTGTGCATTGCTGGGGCCAGCGTTGGGAGGGGAGCCGTGCCCCCGTCTGTCTCATCTGCCTCTGCAGCAGCTGTGCTCCCGCCCCGCGTTCACGCGCAGCCTCTCCACTGCCCGGTTCTGGGTTTGCTTGTGTAGCACATTGCTTCCAGAGTGAAATTACTCTTCCTCAGGGGGAAAATAAGTCTCCTCGGCTGTATAGGCAAATAAGTCTCAAGGTGTTTAAGGAGGACTTACAGGGCAGTAGCCTTGTGGATGACATTGGAGACAAATATGAACACCAGTACCTTAGGTTTAAGTTTTCTTTTGTGTGCCACTCATTTATTTAATTAACTTCTTGCCTTAATTAAAGTAATAGTAAGAAATAAACCATAAAAAATCATGCAGCATCATACTTCATTAATAATCTCAATAATGTTTCTACCACTGTATCTTTCAACCTGTATTTATTTTTTAAAGAATATTGAAGAGGATGCATCTTCTGTTATTTTCTGTTATCATGTTTGCTGTCACCTTTCTACTCTTCTTTATATATTTGAATGATTCCTTTGAAACTACATGATTGGCACACATAGATATTTATGTGCCTAACCATCTGCAGATCAAGTAATCAGTGGGAATTAATGCTGAAATTCACGTTGATGTCGTTTGGGAAAAAGAAGGCGGAATAGGAATAACCCTTTCAGAAAAGCCATGAAATGTAAAAAAGGCCCATGTTGTAGCATCTGAATAACAGCGCTGTACAAAAGAGAAATGACAGCGACATCAAACCCGTCAGTAAGAACTTCACGGCTTTCCTTTGGCATTGCACACCCTTTGAGCTCCGTTCTTATGGTTGATGTGGTGCCGGCTGGGCTCCATGATGTGTTTTACAGCCTAGTAATTCTCTTTCACAGCATATATTCTCTGTATACCTTGGTGCTCTGTGACCCTGCTGCCTGGCCTGCTGAAGACAAACACCCAACCAAACTCAAATCCGTTGCCCATGTCCTGTCTGAGTTGCACTTAATCTTGGGAATGAGCCCTTCTTAATTTTTCTTGTTGCTTGTATTGCTGTTCCTCAGGACAACTGAGCCTCTCCATAGAACCAGCAATGGTTTATCTGTGTGAATTAAAAACCTGAAAAAAAGGTAGTGTCTCAACAGCTCTCATTATTTATCTGTCTTTGTTTGTCTTATAGAACAGTAAAAGTTCGTTGGGCAGTGTGTGATGTGGAACAGCTGAGGGGCCTGGATTGGCTCTCTCCAGCTGATATCCAGAGTGGCTTCAAAGCTTTGTATCCTCTTTATCATGTTCATAGATAGGCCTTGGAGTGGGGGTGGAGGCAGCGACTGCATCAGTGGGTACTGAGGCAGTCCCCAGCTAAGTTCTCTGGCTGCAGCTGTCTGTAGTTATTGTGCCTCATGTAGTGGAAGGTCACCCAGGAAGATGCCACTGCTGATTGTGTCTGAGTATATGCAGCTTTGGTTAGCTACCAGTTACTCCTTGGCTGCTCATCTCCAAGCACAAGTGTACAACTGAGCACAGCAACTTTGTGCACCATCGACTTTTAAGGCAGTAGGGTCACAAATAGGGGCATGCAATTTTTACTAGGTCATGAAAGGTGGTTATTGTACTGTTGCTGAGTTATAACATCTTCATACAAGATGCTTGTGGCAGTGAAGATTCAATTTAGGAGTGACTGATTTACGAGATTGCACCAGTGATATATGCATCAATCTGTGCACAGGCTGCTCAAAATGGATGCATGGGGAGTATTTCTCTGGACATAAATGTACTATATATTATAAATACATAATGCTTATGTAGACCAGTTTATGCCTTCCAGTAGTATGTGGAAGGAGCAGGGAATAGAGGGATACTTGCCTTCTCTCAAACATGGAACGTAGTACTGGAGGTACCAATATCTCAAGGATTAGAAGGGATTTCTTAAGTGCATTCATTATACATAAATCTCACATGTGTGTGCAAAGATATATATGTAAATGAGTACTGGAAGATTGTGTTTTGTATTCCATGTATGTAAAGGCCTGCTCATGCACTTGGAAATATACTGTTGGCTGTAGTTTACAAGTATAGCAAAACCATATGGCTTAAAAAATAACTTCAGCTCTGTCTTGTGAAATGGAAGAGAAATGCAGTGTAATGTGCAGAGCTGCAGTCACTACTTTTACCTCTGGGATTTTGACACATCCATTAACAAGGAGACCTTGGTGGTGCAGTTGTTTTCAATCACTGTCAGTCTCATGGAAAATTCGGAGGAAAAAAATGCACAAATGACTGGTGATATTGTTTAGGTGATAGTGCTGAAACTCATTCATTTAATTTGAGTTATATATGACAGTATAAATAAAATACAAGTGTACATAGTATTCTCATATGTATGATTAAATGTTTGTAGGGTACCTTCCATTCCAAAATGTTCAGTTGTGTAACAGCATAAAGGACCTTAAAATTAGGGAAAAAAAATAACTTGTATGCAAATGTATTTTATTTGTTCTTGCTCATCATTAAAATGACACAATTGCTAAGAAACAGGTGATCCACCCAACAGCATGTAGAAAGGCATTGTTTAACTTAGAAAACCGAAGTGGAGTGTAATGCAGTATCCAGCTTAACTGATGACTTGAAGACTGGGTAAGCATTATACCCAAAGTGGGGCTGGAGGTGACTAGGGGTCAGTAACTTGGTTTTAGACGGAAAAGGATTTTAGTGGCTGCAAGATTATCTGGGAACTTGAGTATACATGATAGTATATGCATAAGGAAAACTCAATAATAGATATGCAAAAATAATAAAAGAGATTGAAAAAAGTAAGATAGAGATGAGTCTCAGCAGCAAAATCCAGATGTGGATTTTGTAGCAGATACTATTTTAATGAAAAATTTTGGGAAATATTTTCCCTTTCACCTTCCAGCTGGCTCTTGCTTGGGCCCTTCTCTAATATAAGCCACATAAGAGAAATGCCAGTCATAATCTAATATTGCACTTGGTGAATATGAAATATTAAGAAACAATGGGGAAATGAGAAAAAAGAGACTGTAGGAGAACCAGTCTCCAGACCTGGCCTCTTTTTCATGTGTTTATCCGTTCTGGGAAAGATGATATCCAGTATTTTCAGTAATGTTTTCCACAGTTATTCATTTGCAGCTTTGTTTTTAGCCTGGTTCTCAGGTCTCTGATATTTTTCTTTTTTCTTGTTTGTGATGTGAGTCTGATATCCACCATCATCGCCAATAACCTGAAAACAAATTGCTTTCATAAACTGGGTAAGTTAAACTCTGACTGTCCATAGCCTCCACTGCCATTAATGGCCTTTTTGTTCATGCCCCCAGACACCAGTCTTAAAAAATCCTTGTGCCTAGACATGACTCAGAGGATAGATGTTCAAGCATGAATGACAAATTGGTTTATCACAAATATATGAAAAAGAAATGAGGTGCGACGATGTCAAAGTTAGATAGGCTTCTGAAAAGCCAGTGTGACCTTGTGCAATGTGTGTGCCAAGTTGCTAAATTTAACTGGATACAGTCTTGTTAAGGAAGTGCTAATGCTCCTTTTCCAGGAGGAAAATGGGTCTTTTTGGTTCCCTAGGCACCTGACCTCTTTCGGTGCAAATATTGAATAGCTTGCACATCCGGACCTGCTTCTATTTACAACCCTTCCAGCTGAGCCCAAGGAAATACTGCTGGGAGCAGGGGAGGGAGGAGACCAAAGCACAGACCAAGCAGGAGAAGGACCCACTTCTTCTCTTCACTGCTTTGTACAGCAGGTCTCATAGAAGTAAAGGAAAGGGTTTGGGGTTTTGACCCAGACCAGAGTGGGACCAGACCCAGATTTTTTTACCTGCAGAGCCTTAAAGGCTGCCCTGTTACTTCGTTGGAAATGGGATCTGTGCTAAGGCCAAACAGGAGATAGGAGAGAGCTCATGGCTTTGCTTTCCACAGCTCCTTTTTGGTGTTGCAGCTGTTGCAGTGCCCAGCAGGAGCGTGCCATCCCTGGTACACAGCTTTATTTCCAGAGCCACTAAAGCTGTCTTGCGTGGAATGACACCTGTAGCTTCAGGTGTTTTCCTGGCTGTTCACTGTCAGGGTGGCCGAATGTCCTCCCCATCTGTTGTGCAGCAGTACTGGCCTGGCTACTCCTGGACTGCATCTTCTTGGGCACCTCAGTGGTAAAATACACAGCCAGCTGGGCAGCTTGGAACTGCAAGGCTGTCTGTTCAAGGACTTTTCCTATTCCCCTGGTGTACAATGTGGCCTCACTTGGGCATTCTCTAGAAACTCATTTGCCCTACATATTTCTGGAGGCACGTCACCTTTGCTCTGTCAGCTGGGGCCATGCAAGCTGCTGACAGCAGTGGAAAGATGACTTCATGCGTCTTGCAGTCTGTGCTCCCGTCTCTGCTTTCCAGGCTGGGCAGCATTTAAGGTTTTTCTTTCTGTTGGTTTTGGTTTGGGTTTTTTTGGTTGTTGGTTTTTTTTTGTTTTTTTTTAACAGGAGGAGTTATCCTGGCTTGCACTTATGATTCACTGTAATCATCAGGTCCTTTTCTGAAAGGCTGTAATGTAATTAGTTGCTCCCTACCCCACATGAAGTGTATTAATAACAACAGGAAAGGTTCATTTCAGAAAATCCTTTGTAAACTATGCATGTGGCACATATGCACAGCAAAGCAGAAACCTTGCAGAGTACAGACTTATAAATCCCAAAGAGCTTTACAAAAATAAAAATGGGTACCTCTGTTTCCATTTTATGGATATGGAGACTAGCTCATGGAGAAGGCACCTGACAGGTTTTTCACCACTCCAACAGGAGCTGGATGGGCAGAGCTGGAAAGGAGCCTAGTGATCTGTAGCACCTGCCCTGTCCTGTGCCTACCCTGCCAGCAGGAAATGAGTTCTGTGCTCTGCTTATCTCTTATCTGACCCACTTCTTCACATTATTTCCCTCTTAATTCTTTTCTTTCAAGCACTGTGGTATGCACAGTGGGATGGGGATTCTCATCACTACATGCACCTGAAAAATAAATGCTATGTCCCAGTATTTGTGTAAGCTGGCCCATTTTTGCTTTGGAGAGTGAGCTCTTTTGAAAAGTCCCAGTTGCAATAGCTCACAGAGGGCACAAATCAGCAAAATAGGAAGATAGGTGGTTTGCAGCTAGTTTACTGGCTAGAGTTGTTTGTACCTTGAATCACTCACCATCACTCTGCTTTGCATACAAAATATCTTGTATCAAATTTCCTCTGCATTTTTGTCCTCCTTTTCCATGCCTCCAAGGTCTGATGGTAACAATTACTCTGCTTTCATGAACCTGCTGGACAGCAGTGCAGATGCCTGGTCACATCTATTTTTTTGACTTGTTTAGACTTGCAGTGATAATTGTTTTTTCTCTGAAGCATATGATATAACCCATGAGGCCAATGTGAGGTTGCCATGAGCCATGCAACGCAGCAATCACTGGCAAATGCTGATTACCTTTGTGCTCAGATGATTTGAGAGGATGTTGCATGAAGGTGTAAATAGATAATTTTCTTTTAGCTTCTGTTAGCAATGCAACCAAAGGGATTCCCCCTCATTTAACGTTTTTCCAATTCAATTTGCAGCAGCCTTGTCAGCCAGAAAATCCCCTGGTGAGCTTCTGGTCAAGAGTGGCTTTCTAAGTACCATTAGAAAAGCAGCCAGTCCTCCCTGGGAAAATGAGTCCTCTTTCTTGTCCATGTTTCTTGCTAGTAGCAGGCTTTAGCATTTGGACTGCCTGGTTACAGTTCAAAGGCATAAAAGAATATATAAAATAATTTGTCTGCTTTCTTTTACACTTATTTACAGAAAACCAAAATGAATAGTTCTTTTTGAACTGAGGGGGATTCTTTTCACTTGCCATTTCCTTCTCCTTTTTCTTCATGTTAAATCAAGACTCCTGGGTCCTGCAAAGAAGAAAAGTAGCAGCCTTGTTGGTAAAACTTAGAGGTTTTGAGAATGAGGTGGAAGTCTCTCAAGGAGATTTCTGTTTTCTTTCCAAGAACAGTTACAGTTGTTCCTAAACGGATTATCTTCTTCAGCAGGACAGCCCCGCTGAGTGTGAGGGAGTATTTTCCTTTTTTTACAGCGATTTAAAGGACTTTTTAAATTGCCAATGTAGCAGCAAAGTACTTCTTTAATTAAATACGGGGAAAGATTGGAAACTGAATGTGTGGATGGTTATGATGTCACTGTTGGCTGTATTTTGACAGATTAGACAAAATTCTTCTTTCAGTTTTATCTTTCTTATTTTGTTGCTGGATTGGTGGTCTTTGCGTGGGAGGGGGCTACTGGCTGAGCAGAATGGTGGCCATGGATGTCACAGACTCCTCTCCCAAAAGGTCTGTTGCCATGCAAGTCCCACACTGTGAGATGGATCTGGGCTCATCTCATTCCCTGTGTCTCTGTGCTAGGTGCTTGTTACAGGGACAGAACTTCAGCAAAGGGTTGACCCTAGCTGGGCAAGTGTGGGCTTTTAACTCCAAGTGCAGCTTTGGGTTATGGTGATCCTTCTGCCCAGTTTTGCTCTGTCAAGATCCAGCTGGAGAAAACTCAGTGCTTTGACTAATGCTCTTACTTGATTCCAGTACTTCCCCATCAGGTATTTTAGTTCAACAAATTCTAGTTCCATCTTAGCATAAATGCAGACTTAACACCATCTCCCATAATTTTGGATTAGTTTGTAGCTTCTGCCGAGAGCCAGCACACTGCCATGTTAGAAATTTTAGGCTTGCACGGGATGACTGCTGCTTTGAAAATGAGATAAATATCTTTTTACTGCCTCATGAAGAGATAAATGTGCAGAAGGACCAAGGTCCTGCATTTGTGCAGATTCAAGTCTGAGCAGGAGCTGGAAGGAAAGTCTGAGTGCTTTTGCAGGGATGAAGGGAAGGATGTGACTGGAGAGCCCCTCTTGGGCCAGGAGCTGTGGCTGCACTTTCAAATCACAGCCAAAACTGTGCCTTGCAGTNGTCCCGTCCCGTCCCGTCCCGGGGTTTGCTGCCATGGCCAGCCCAGTGGTGGCAGAGCAAATCTGGTAGGAAAGAGTCTGTGGATCACGATTCAACTAGAGGGCAAATTAAAAAATGCCTTATTTGTAAATACAAATGCCCACACAAGGCTAATTCTTCATGCATTTATTATGAAACAATTCACTTCAGGTATGTTTTAGTTTTCCTACTCAGCTTTCAGCTTTAAACCAGGTCTTCCTCATTTTAGTCACTCATGTATGGATGCCGTTTCCTCCAAGCCGGTTGCTAGATGAGGGCTGGCAGCAGCCAGTGGGTCAGGGAGTGATGCAGGTGTGTTGGGTGGCCTCCCTGAGCTTGGGGTGACCAGCAGGACTGCCATGACCTGCAAATGCACTCAGCATTCACCGCCACCTTTGGCTTAGGTGAGGGAAGTGCTTGTGGTGCAGGGATTACCAGTCCTGTTACCACTCCGATGCCAGGGAAATGAACTTTTGCATTGCAAGACCATGGTAAATCACAGGGAGGGATGACAGCATTGTTAGCATGGGCGAAGTTAATGTAATTTATGTATAAATAACTCCTTTGTGTCAAGAGAATTCAGCTACCTTAAAATGACTTCTTACATTCTGTAAAGATGCCTGTGATTTACACACCATAGTTCATGGAATTTTCCTACTTACATATAGACATTTTCAGGGATTTTTTGAGTGTTCATGCTTTCAGGTCAGCTCTTAGCAGTAACACACTTCTCCAGGAGGTCCTGGAGGACATGGGGTAGTTTGGCTTCTTACTCCTCTGCTTTCTTGGCTGGGCTGGTACAGAGGAGCAAGTGTGTCCTTTGCCAGTGTGGATTTGCTCAGCAAGTTCACACAGTATCGCAGGGCCACCAGCCACAAACTGCCCCAGGAGCAGAGGAACCAGGCAAAGCACACAGTGCCTCCTGCAATGACAGGCTGTGTCATCGGTTTCCATCAGTTCTCAAAACATTTTTGGATGGATTTTATTAAAATTAAGCTTGGCTTTACAGATGGGGGCATTTCACCACTTCCCTTTGGTCATATTGCTTGCTTGCCGTGGAGCAGTATGGTTGTCAGGTTTAATTCTGCACCTGTGTGACCTTGTTTAGATTTGTCTGCCTCCTGGTGGCCAATGCCAAATGTCTGAAGGAAGGTTTCCTGTTTAACTATGTGGGAGAAGGTGTTACTTTAATAAAAGGTTTAAAAGGACTTGGCATTACTGGGCCTACAAATCATCATTTTAGCAGCCTTAATTGTGTTTCAGCACAACTGTATTTTCAACTCATTAATGGCACATTCAGTAGCATGTGTATTTTTTGTGTTAGCAATCTAGTGCTGTGTGACCTTTTACTGTTCGTAGTCTTTAGCCAGGTGAAATGCTCCATCTGGTCTTTGGGGTACAGTCTGAGCTCCTCCTGTGGGATCCCCTGGACAGGAAACCCACAACCCTGCTGCCCCAGGTGGGTGGACCTGCAGCACTGATGTTTCTTCCAGGTACTTTGCAGAGAAATAAGTCTCAGACTTTTCGGGTAGACCTGGCATGAAGTGGGCTGGATCGCAGGCTCCTCTCTGGACTTCTAGTTCTCTTTCCTTGCCATGCAGATTTTGTTCTGGCACCCTACATAAGAACCACTGGAATTAGACTTGAAAAGCCATAGCATGAGTGTGCATTATAGTAGCTCCTGGTGTGGTTGATGAATTCTGTCTTCATTACAGACATTTCCATTCCTCAGAAGAGCCAAGTAAGAAAACAGCTTTCGAGTCCTGGGGCTTTCAGTTGTGGAACAGTTTAATAGAAGTGCTGCATTCCTCCAGAAATTCATCGCATGTTGCAAACAGCAGTGAAGTTGCATCATAGCCCAGTAAGGTGTGGGCAGGCTCCTCCGCCCTTTATAATGACAGGAAAAAGAGAAGTGGTTCGGGTGCTGTATGTGGACACTGAAGGTGTAGAGAGAGGACTCCAGACTTACACACACACACACACACACGAATAAACTCTAAAAGAGCTGAGGCAGCAGCCTCAGCTTGTCTGATGCCTTTGTTTGGTGGACAAAAGGCATGTTTTTCATTTCCATTAAGCTTAATATGATGGAACTAACAATAATTGAAATGCCCCCTTCATCACTGCTGAGACATGCTCCCATCTGTGGCTGCTGTCGTAATGTTGGTGTGTTGAGGATCACTGGCAGCGTGTCCTTCATTGCACCACCGAGCATGAGCTTGAGGGAATGCTCTGCCATACCTGACAGAGGAGGTGTGAGAACGTGATAGTAGTTGTACCATGCAAGTAATACTTGAGCTGCTTTTTCAGTTTGCCTCCGTCCAACTCAGAGCACAGCAGGAGCATGTGGAAAAAAAGCAACTGATGATGAGCTGCAGGCAGGCTGGGCTGGAGGGGAAGCACCCTACCAGTGTCCTTGGGGAAAAAACAAATGAGGTCATAGACATCGAACAGTTTTGGAAACCTCACCCTTGGGTTATTTTATGGGGGGGAAGCCCAGGCCTTGAAGCTCCAGTGGTAGAGCAGGACCTTTTGGTGGGCACACCTTGAGCACCATTTTCATATGAGGAGCTGTTAGAGAGAGGGACTTCAGGGTATGGGTCTAAGTATTTTGTGGTGTCTTTTCATGGCAGAGTATAGTAGTATTACCTTCTGCTGCTATATCTACAAAACCAGTCTTTCTGCAGTCTTCCAGTAGGGGATTTTTGCCTTAAATACAGAACTTGATAAAAATAATGATTCATCTGCTATTCTCATGCCTGAAAGCAGTTGTTCACTGAATAGTTTAATGTCTGAACCTTTAAAATAGAAGGAATGACTTAGACACTTTATAGGTTTTTTCTAACTTTAGCCTGAGAGATGGCGAACAGGGGATTCAACTTGAAGAGAAAAACACATGTGCACCAAGGGAATTGTGGGTTTGGGGTTTCTTTCCAAGCTCTGCTTGGCTTCTGTGGGCTCCAGCCCCATGCTCCCCTGGCCATGCTTCCTGCTGCAGGAGGACTGCAGGGCTCGGGGAGAGTGAAGGTTATGGTGTCCTTCAGAAAATCCAGCTTTTCAAAGGTTTGAAATAAAGATTTTGCATCTGAGCTGCAGAGTTTTTAAGGGGAATTCTTTGGGGATAGAAACAAATAGCTCATCATAGCATTTCGCAGGATTTAGCAAAAGGCAGTGCTTCAGCAAGGGATGGTGTGGGTATTTGGGAATTTTTTAATAATGGCATAGGGGATTTCTTTTTTCCTTTTGTCTCATGGTGAGTAGAGTGTGTACAGCTGACTTCTGAATGGAATAGATTCCTTTTAGAAACTGGAACTGATGTTAAACTGTGATTTGACCCACTGATGAATTAAGGAAACACTGAAGCAGTACAAATTTTAAGTAACTCTCCCACAGGAAATTCCGATCAGACCCAGGACCAGAGCCCATGTCTGTCGCTGTGGGAGCAGACTTCCCCAGAGACTGATTAGGGTGTGAAATCCCTGGCAGTTCCTCCTCACCATCTATCTGGGAGAAGCTGCAACTGAAGTGAGCCTTCCTGCAGGGAGTCAGGGAGTCTGAATATTTTNTAAAAATACGCAGGGTGCGCATGCCTACATGCTTCCATAGGTTTCAGCGTACCTTCTCTGGAAATAATGGAGCAAATTCCAAAATGTGGTGCCAAGAGGATCATTTGCAAGGGAATGAATTTGCAGTCAGCTGTAACATTGCCATGGTAAACAGGCATGCTTGTAGGGGTTTAAAATCCTCAAAGGGTCTTGCAGAGCTCTGGAGATACAGAGTAAAAATGAGTTTAAAATTGCAAGCTCACTGCCACATTGGGGGAAGGCTGCTGCAGCAAGTCATTGTTTAAGAGCTCTGTTTTCAGCATGCTTCTGAAAATGTGCTCTTGGAAACAGGGATTTGTGCCTAAATGGGAATCCAGACATACAAAACACTTCATTTATTCATGTAAATGTCTGTATAAAAATGCAAATGTAGTACCTATGGCTATTGCTTCCATATTGGGCTACAGTATAGCATATAAAAGACATACTGATGAGTTTTCAGTGAATTTTCTGAAAATACTTGAATAGTTATGGGCTCTGATGTATAAAGTTACCTTTTAAAGTCATTTAAAGAATTAGATACTTGGTTTTGCATCCCAATGGCTCAGCTTCCGCACAACTTTGAAAATTCTTCTGATTTAAAAGAAATCTGAATCTAGAAATCATCTTTATTCCTAATTTTGCTGATGGTTAACTTCACTCTGGGGTATATTTTTTAGATCCAACCTCAGCTCATGCATTTATTTACTTAATTTAAGGTTTTGTAATTTTTTTGAAAAGCATGCTTTAATCTTTAGGCAGATGCAGTGCAGCTGAATCCAAAACATAGCAATTGAAAAGGATGGCTGAGGACTGAAACTGTGCCTGTACCTGGCAAAAACTGCAGTAGATAGTAACACTGGGCTTGCCGAAGACTTCACTTAAAATTGGTGATTAATTTCAATTTTTAAACTGTCCTTAATTTGATATAATGTCTTGCCATGTTGCAAGTATCATTTGATAGTCTCCCATTAAGAATTGCAAATAAGAATGTTTTGGCTGACACTTAAAATACCAGCTGATTTGGAAAGATGTGGATGATGTTGATGAGTTGTGCATAACCTGTGCCAGCAGTGACGCTCTGCTGCCAGTCTTTATCCGTTTTTATGAGGAAGAGTTAAAATACCGTGCTGCTTGTGCTGCCATTCTCCCAGCACTGCTTTTGACAAGAACAAGGAGCTTTATCTGTGGGTAAGGCCAGACACTGTCTGAGCTGTCTCCCCAAGAGAGCAAGAAACGAAAAACGAGATGAAATGAAAAAAGAGGAAGCTCTGGCATGTGAATGTGCACATGGGGACAGACACACACCTCCCCTCAAGTCACCCTGGGAAAGCAGCATTCCTTACCTGCAGAAGGATACCCAGCAATGTACGTGCAGGCACTGTACTTTTATTAGTCACATCTCAGCACATTCAGCTGACTTCCCAGGATGTGGGGATGATCCAGAGAGGTTTAAGTTTTCCATGCTGGGAGTCTGTTTTGCAATAAAGAAAAAAATAATCAAGTTTGGTCACTCCTGATGCTATATATTTCAAAGTGCACCTGCCCCACAAGGTTCATTTCCTCAGTGTTGGCTCCTTCTAATCTTCAGGTTGAGACCCTGAGCTCTGGTGGATCAAACATAATATGGTTATATGTAAATGTATGAATCTGCAATACCCACTCTCAACTCTCTCTTCTCTTTGCTTGTTTTCCTGGTGGTTTTCCCTGCCTGCCTTCCCTGGTGCTTTTTCCCTCCCCACCTCTTAAAAATAAAACCAGCCTGGCTGATATGGATGGGGTTTGTTGCTGCAGGCTCAGATTTCAGGAGCCTTGTCAGACAACAAAGCTAGCCATGCACTGGGATCACCTTTATGCAGTCTCAGAAACTGTTGTTGATCAAATTTGTCATGTCCCGGTTGAAGCAGCTTTCCTGGA
This sequence comes from Tichodroma muraria, assembly GCA_013390105.1. Lineage (NCBI taxonomy): Eukaryota > Metazoa > Chordata > Aves > Passeriformes > Sittidae > Tichodroma > Tichodroma muraria. Next base: position 81,579 of record WAAG01037105.1, on the reverse strand, counting down.
GCAGGACTGATCAGCTATCTCCACGACAGCCTTGTCACAGGGTGCCTGTTGCCACCCTTGGCTCTCTGCTTAGCCAAGCCAAACTGCCTGGAGATGCCCAATGAGGGACAAGCCAGGATGCTTTGTGCTCTAATTAATAAAAAATTAACCTCTGGTCGCTGGCTGTTTCCAGCACTCCCAGCAGCACTTGTTTGCAGGGAGGCAGCTATTATTTTCTGTCTCATTCTTTTAGACGGGCACAAATAAGAGAAAAGGGAATCACCCTTTGCCAAGAGCTTTTCCAGAGTTTTTTTAGACAGCATCATACATCTATGTATGTAGGTTTTTAAGTCATTTTTTTCTGGGACTGAGTGTTCAAGTAATGAGCTGTATTTAACTTCTGAGCTGCCTGGATCCCACTGCAGCCCTTCAGCAGCAGTATTTAGGAGTTTCTCCCGTTTCACCAAACACCATCAACTGCTCCCAGTCTTTAAATAGTTAAAGATTACCTTAATCTATAATACTGTTTTTGGGATGGGTTTTCTTCTCCCTACTTTTGCTCTTTTGCAGTCATCATAGTGAGCTTGCAAGGAGGAAATTGTCCAAAGTATGTATTTTTTGTTTTTCTCAGGTTAGGGGGAAAGGAAGAGAAATATTTTATGACTTGCTGGCTTTGAGAGAACAGACTTTCTAGCCCTTTGTGTTCTCACCAGAGTAAGTGAATTCCTTGTTGACTGGGAGCAGGGAGAGGTTTGGGTTCCACCAGCTGGTTCCTTCCAGCCCAGGCCTTCCCATGATTC
>WAAG01037105.1:33870-80741 GCA_013390105.1 Tichodroma muraria | reverse complement strand
TGGTGGAGTGTTAATTCTTCCTACAATAACTAACAGTATTTTCAGGCTTGTGCAGGATGCAGAGAACTTTAATTTTTTGTATTTTATGCAGAGGCAAGATGATATTAATGCAGGATAGTCTATACTCTTGAAGGGGTCATGTGTGCAAGCAGTTTTTGAGAGGTGAGCAGGTCTGCGGTAGTCAGTGTTAGGCACCGAGCATCATCTTGGTATGATTTTGAATCACTTTCACAGTGTATAATTGCAAGCCTGGAGGAAGGATACAATACTGACCCACAGGTCCTGTGCTTTTACTAATTTGTTTCAAATGTGCTCAACAGATGAGCAACTTTTACAATAATACCACTTCCTGAATTTCCTTTCATTTTGGCCACTGATAAAGGTTTAATTTGATGAACAGTAGAATAAACCTGGGGTGGTCAGCCTTGATATTTGTGGCATGTTCTTCGAGGCAAGAAGAGGAAGGGTAGAAGAGAGTTCAAATTTATCATCTTGAGAAGTCAGACTACCATGTAAAGAAGGAGATGTTATCATCCTTCGCACAGAATACCCCTGCCAGATTTCTGCAAGACAATGCATTAAATACCTGATAGTGGCACAGCGTTGTAGTCGATCTTAAATACCTTCTACCTGTGTTAATGGCTGAGTTTTCCTAGGAAAACTTAGTTACTTAGGAAAGCGCTGTTGCTAAGAAAAAAGTTACTTAGGAAAGCGCTGTTGCAGGTTCAGAGGCAGCCTGTCTGAAAGGTGGATATGGTCCCAGGGCGGGAAAAGCTGTCCCAGTGGTTGTATTCCAACACATGTACAATGAAAACAATGTATTTCTTAAAATAACGCAGGAGACTATTGCATTAAGAAATCGGAGGAAGAGAATAAAGCCATCTCAGTGAACCAAATTGTTGGTGATCTAGCACACAAGTTTTTTACACTTTTAAAAAAAATTCCTAGTGAAAAAGTGAGACAATTGAAAATGAAGCAGCACCTTGTTTGCTATACCTCTGCAAATGTAATAGTAACCTCCAAAAAATTACCTATTTCTAGTCTAAATGTTTAATGAGTAACTGCCTACAAGTGGCAGAAATTAATCAAACTGAGAATGCTTTTAAGCCACATCTTTTAGCTTCTTTTCAATAATAGATAATTATTGACATTTCTAGGAAGCATACGGAGTCCCGGAACAGCAGCAGTACAATAAGCATCTTCAGTCTTTCTTTCAACTTGAGTTTGGGGTTCCTCCTCTTGAAAGAAGCAAATCTTCAATCTGTTGATGGCAATAGCAATGCTCCCTGCAATTGAAAATTAGCTATTTCCACCATTTAGTCATTTCTGGTTTGAGGCACATTCAGTGTTTGAGGTATGTGCTGAGAATTGCCAGTGAGGGAAACAATAACTGAGGTTGTAATTTTTGTGGTGCAGAAATATTAGCTCTCTGGCAACTGGACTAAACATACCAGACTCATTTCTCATAGGACACCAGAAAAGGTTCAGTGCAGAATGTAACTCAGACAAATTGTTGATATTTCAGAGCATAGACCAGGAAGGATTAATATATCCAATAACTTTCTTCATGTGGTCAGAAATTTTGAGTGGCAACAACCCATTTGGCAAATGACATCTCTAATGTCATCTGCAAAATCTAACTTCACTCCTAAACTTGAGAGTTTATTTTTTTTGTTGATGAATGCTGCTGTAGGTATAAATTTTCTCTGTATCCAAAATGAGAATGTAACCCTCATCTCAGATGGGTGTGCTGAAGGAGAGAGGAAGAGAGTTGTTAATGCCTTAAGTCCTTTAGGGCTGTTGGTTTATCAGGCTTGGCAGGATTTGGTTCTAGTTCAAAGTGCAAATTCTTGAAACAGTGGAGATGGCTGCTGAGCCTTACTGAAATTGTTCTATTTTTTTTGTCTTTTGTGTTCAGAGAAAGCTGTGGTTCATATAACTTGGGAACCCTTTTTTCTTCAATCTCAGGAATTTCTTGCGTGTGTGTCCCCAGTGTATAACATGCACACATTTCTAATGTAAAAGTGCAAACTCACATATATGAAATGTTATTTTTGCTGTGTTGAAACCTACATAAAAACAGTAAAGATGCTTGGTTCTTACTAATATACAGACATATATACATGCATATAAAGGTCTTGAGATTGAGGTATATCTAAGTGTGTAGTTCAGTCTGTGAACCTCTTTTAAGTTCTATTCCAAATTAATTTTGATATTGTTTTTCATCTCAAAGACATCAACACGTTTCTTTAAAAACTGTAAATCAGTCCCTTTGTGGATTTCCCAGCTCTATCAGGTTCAGGAAGAGTAAAGCCTATTTCAGAAAGCACTTTTTGCAGTGTTTCTAAATGTGAGTGCAGCTTCTGCAGTTGTTCTTCATAAAGAGCACTTTTCAACAATATCAGAAAATGTAAATTTAATCTTGATAAGTGCTTTCCCTGAATGCAACCTTTCCTCTGTAGTGAGAGAGTGTATATTGCATCAGCATAAATGCATTCAGATAGCTCTATATACAGGCAAGTGACCTCTCATTCAAAAGATATTTTAGGATCATTTCAAAGACCCTATTATCCAGCAGAAAGTTTAGTGTAGATTAGGGAAAATTTAATACAGTTTTAGTTTTTCTGTGTTTTTCCCCCTGTGTAACAAAGTGAATCAGGACTTTGCCTGGAAATAATTTCCCACATTGTCTTCTGAGCTGATCACTGTTATTATTGTAGGTCTAGAAAATGCTATTCATTACTTTTTTCTGCCCTGTATTACAGAGTTAGTAGGCAATGCAGAGCTTTCTATTGTAAATAAATTGCATAGGGGGAATGGAAAAACTGGAGCCTTTATTTTTTACACGTTGTTTCTTTTCCATTTACAAATGAAATTTTAAGTTTTTCAACAGCATTTTGAAAACCTTCACATCCTACCTTGTCAGAAGAGTCATGGGGAGTAATGCAGTGAGATTATTTAAAAACAAACAGTAATTTTTTAGGGATCTTGTAGTGTACAAGTAGTATAAGTATGAATGAATTACCTGGCTTGTAAATCCTGAGACGATAGTGGGGTGTTGGGGCTTGAAAACAATTCCAGATTTATATTTTCTCCAGGTATTCAGCATCCCACCAACATTCTGGTTTCCACAGATACAGTTGAAAGGGAAGATTTCTCAGAGGCCTGTGCTGCTTTAATGAGGGTGTTGTGTGTCAGTCACAGCGGAGCCATTACCCCTGGACGGCCAAAGCACTGCTGGGCTTGAAGGTTCCTGCACAGCCCTGCTTCCTGGTCAACACCACACGGACCCCAGGAGCGGGATCCAGGCACCACGAGCAGACAAAGTGTATCAAAGGCATCTGCCCAGGCCTGGCATATGTAGTTCAGAATGCAGTGGATGTCTGCACCCTTTTGGAGCGGCAGCTGGAGGCTCGGGAGAAGACCCTGGGAAGCCTGAAAAGGTAGCAGACGTCTGCGTTTGGGCATAGCTTGAGCTGCTCAGGAGAGCAGGAGAGGGATTAGTACCAGTTAAAGCATATTAGAAATTTTTTGGGGGCAAATTTCAATGAGCACTAGATGACATCTTTGTGGTGTGTGGATATTGTGTGTGGGTTATGGTAGTAGGAAACCTTATGCTGGATTTTATCATTAAGATGCATCTTCCACCTTGATTTTCCCATCATTGCGGTTTAACCCCAGGCAACAGCCAAGCCCCAGGCAGCCACTTGCTCGCTCTCCCACCAGTGGGATTGGGGACTGAATTGGAAGGGTAAAAGCTAGAAAATTTGTGGGTTGAGATAAAGACAGTTTAATAGGGAAAGAAAAAACCACACATACAAAGGAAAACAAGGAATTAATTCACTGCTTCTCATGGGCTGGCAGATGTTCAGCCATCTCCTGGAGAGCAAGGCCCCATCATACATAACTGTGACTTGGCAAGACAAATGCTAGCATTCCACATGTCTCCCTTTTTCGCCCAGTTTTGTATCCTGAGCATGATGTCATGTGGTCTGGAATATACCTTTAATTAGTTTGGGTCACCTGTCCTGGCTGTCTCTCCTCCCAACCTCCCAGGCACCCCCAACTTCCCTGCCAGGAAAGCATTTTTTTTCTACAAAAAGCAGAAAAGGCTTTTGCTCTGTGTAAGCCCTACACAGCAATAACAAAACCATTTCTATATTATCAACTTTCGTGTTCAGCATGAATCCAAAACACAGCCCCATACCAGCTACTGTGAAGGAAATAAACTCTACTGCAGCCAAAACCAGCATACCCATATGTTAGTTGAAAGGGTTTTCTCAGGTGGCTTGTGCTAGTCCAGAGCAGTGTTCTTGGACTGATTTAGGGCCCCTAAATCTCTTACTTGCATATTATTAGTGCAGTTATTTACATTCCTGTTCAGGCCTTGAAAAATATTTTGCCTCTTTGTTTTCAAGTTTTCTTAATGACTGTTTAGCCTCTTCAGGCAGTCCCTGTGCCTCAGTGGAAGGCATCCTTGGCTTCTAATCTTGTGACTCTCAAATAAGATCAATTTCAAAGTTTGTGAAAACCAAGCTTTTTAGTCTGATGATTGAATGGGAATATAAAGCTAAGAACTTGGCAGCAGAGAGAAAAACGAGAGGATTCATCTTTAGCTTAACACTTTGGAGGTTTCAGCATTTGCCCACTGCCTTGAGTTCTGCTATGATTCATGCATGTGGATGGGCAGAAGAGTTCCTGGGTAAAGCATGTGTGGGCATATAGATGCGCTCCGGTGAATACCGTGGTTGATGGTGATTTGGTTGAATTGCAGGTTTCTATAGACAAGAACAAGAGGGTGAACTATGGCAAACGAGCTGATTAGCATTTCCAGCATGAAACCCTTTGGTCAGCAGGAAAGACGAAAAGCAAAGCAGTTTGACACATGAGAACAAGAACGTTTCCTATTGCCTAGGCTGATCCCTGAGACTTTGAAATGCCCCTCTTTGTCGAGGAAGCATACAAATGTTCTCATTATTTTCTATAATTTGCATTATTAAACAAAAGTTATTACCCAGGCTCAAGCTTTCTCAGAGCACTGAGTCAAAGATACTGTTTTGCTTGCTGACACTGCATGCTCAAATGGACCTAATGGTGTACTGTGCAGAAGTATTTTATCTTTAAGGACCCTTAATTGCTTTCACATGCCGTGCTGTAAACAGACTGAATCACGGATAAACAGCAGTCCTTTCCAGCTCTGTTGTTAGGTAGGGTTAAAGGCTCTGGCTCAAATTAAGAGTTATTTCTTATTCTTAAATAAGGGGAACTAAGTCCTTAAAAGAAAAAGTAAAAAACTGCCTTTAGTAGTTTCTAATCCTGATTTTTAGCCTTAGGTGCTCCCAGAGCAATCTCATCTCTGATTCTGGAATCCTATTTCTGTCTGTTTTTTTCTGTTGTCTGTGTTTGTCTCTCTCCCTGTTGATCATGGACCGATACTGCTTCTTTGAGACTTGCCAGGGTTTTTTCCTTTTTCTGAAGGTCCACCCTTTTGCAGACACTGTGTCTTTCTTTGATAGTCTGGAGGTGCCCTGATGGAGCAAGGCTTTCCTCTTCTCTAGCAGTGCTGCAAAACATGCTTTTCCTGAAGGATCTGGAGCAAGATGGATGCTCTTCATGGAGAAATGCCCTTAGTCACAGCAGGAGCTCTATGGCTGCTGAGGGCAAGGAGCGGGGGTAATGGGGATCTGTGAGACTGATTCCCAAAACTGGCACCAGTGCCTCAGCTTTTAAAAACAATTTGTGTGAAATGAGTAGAGAGTTTTCCGTTGTGTTTTTCTTACCCGGGCTGATGGTGGTCAGAGTGACGTGGGTTCAGGGTGAAATGCAGCATTGGCAGCGGCTGACGGGCTGTGGGGAGCCCTGCTGCAGAGCACGGCAGTGCTGCCCCGCTGCTCCTTTTTATTCCCCATAAGGAAGAGATGAAATGAGCTGTTGATGTCTGAGAAAGGCAAAGGGCAGGGGAAAAAGCTATAAAGTGCTTGTCTGGCACGCAGGCTGGAGCAGCAGGGAGGGAAGCCGTGGGAGATGGAGGGCTGGCACCAATTCCAGCCTTCCGTCCTGCACCAAGCTGTGTTGAAGAGCATGTTTGGCTGCAAAAGTACAGATACTTCTCTATCCTGGAGGTCAGTTTGCTCATTCATTTCTCATCACTGGATTTCCATTTACACCAGGAAGCAGTTTAACTCTTTGAAAGACTTTGTTGGCGTGAGGGGTTGCTCTGGTGCCCATGTGGCCATATTACATCCGCTTATTTTACCCCATGCTTTTGTCTCTAAGGATTTTGAGTGCTGGTGAGGATGTTTCCCGTGGTCCAGCTCTCCTGCATGTATACACACACATAGTAGGAGGTCTCTGTCTGAGCTTTGATTCCAGCTGTAGGATGACTACAGGATGCGTTGGAGTGCAGTGATAACAAAAAGGCTATTTCTTTAATCCAGATTGGCCTTTGCTCTGAATGAAAAAGAACTTGTCTGCTCTTAGCCTCTTAAATAGTCTTCTGTAAACAGCACTGAAGAGTGGATGCTCCTGATCTGTCCCAGGCATCAATACAGCATGTCCTAGCCCACCAGAACCATTTTCACATGGCAGATCTACTTGATTAAATGTGTGTAAGGTTGGCTCCCCAGTAGTAACCCTTGTGCAGAATAGGATAGCTGCTGGTGCTGTGGTCACAGAATCAGGTGAAAGTGGCCTCTGTGGAGTTAGAAGGGTATTTCCCCTGGTTGAGACAAAGCCTGGCTGCACAAACTCGAGGTCCCTCACTTAGCTCTTTGGCCAGAGGGGGTGCTTTTTGCTGCAGCTTCACAGGCTTGCTTGGCAAAGGGCAGCAGGGGATGATGGTGGCTCTCTGGAACAAGGAGGTTGCCTGGACACTTGTCACCCTGGAAGACAAGGATGGCATCACATTTTATACAGAGTAATCCAAGTGAGTATTTAAGTAAGAGGACCAAAGAGGAGGTCTCAAGTGAGTATTACAACCCAAGAGGAGTCCAAGTGAGTATTTAAATAAGTTGAACTAGGGGACATGATTCTGATTAGGCTGTTTCATCTTCTTAACTTGGAATATTTTCTCCTTAAGGGTGTTCAAACAATGGAGTTGAGCCTTCAGATTCAGAGCTGTCACTTTATTATCCTATTAGTCAATTATGGCTGCTGAGGAGCAGGACTAAGTGACAGTATGGCAGATTACAGCAATTTATTTGCAGTTCTCTTAGTCTGGTACCACATATCATCAGGCTGTTTAAATTTAATGATAGGGTTTTTGCATGTGTTTTAGTGCAGTTAAAGTTGTAATCAAAATGTTTAGGAAAACCCCCACTGACCTGCATAAATACTCCCATCTTCGGCACTGCTTTCATGCCCTGTTGTAATCTTTGTTAGCAGAGCTGACTCACTAATTAGGAGAAGCAACCTGCCTTAGAAAGAATAGATTATTTTTTCTCTTTTTTACCACTTTACAAAGCTTTGAGGAATAGAAGTTGGTGGTGACCTTTGTTTGGCACTGCTTTTGAGATATTCTCTCACCGCCCACCTGATTGAAATTAAAATGTAAAAACAGGTACATGTTAGCTTGTGTTCCATAAGCGCTGCACAGTATATTCCCCCACAGTATATGTGGGGGAAAACAGTCATCCACTGGACTTCAAGCATCAGGCATTGGTGATGTTGTTCTTGAAGAGGTGTCTGCAGTCGAACAATGCAGCCTCCAGCGTGGTCCCAGCTCCCATTGTGTTTGGTCTTCAGAGATCACCATTGGAGAGGAATGGAGAAACTACCAAAATTTTGTCCCTTCATGTTTCATGGGTTTGTAGCTGCAGAGATGACAACCATGAGCTCTGAAAGCAGGCTTGGGCATCCTCCAAAGCAATATGCATTACCTTTCAGTGGAGGTTGTGTCAAGCTTACGAGTTGACTGGTGGTGGCCATCTGCTCCCTTGAGATATTCAACCTGAGGACTGGGATGCATTGCTGCTGCTGGCCTGAGGTACAGCCATTCAGTGGAGCATCCAAAAGCTTTCTGGCCAAAATACATAAACACATGGCTTCTGAAAAATTTAGATTTTTTTCAAGGATTTGGGGTCTTAACTGGGATATTCAGTCATTTCATCCTGTGCTGAAATAAAGGTGTAATCATCAAACCTGTGAGCATATTCAGCCAGCATGTTCAGAGCCCACGTGGGGGAGATGGATGAGGCTGCAGCTGCCAGCCACTGTGTGTTTTGATTCAAAGCAGAATCCTAAATGAAAAGGGATATGTGAAATGAAATTTAGGGATAAAGTGTTTTGTGACATGTGGGAAGCTCTTACAAATAGCTAAGCGCTGAGTACATAAAGCTTGTTGCTCATACAGAGCAGAATGGGTGGCCAGGAGACAAACAGCTCTGGGAAAAATACATGAAGAATGTGTTTCTGTTTAATGCCCTGAAACAGAGTGGAGGATGATGAGAAGGTCTGGATGGAGGTTGTAGCCACAAGTGAACAGACCTTTCTTCTCTTTTGCCCTCAAGAGGAGCTGGCAGGCTTCTCTTCTGTTTTTTCTCCACTGCAGCTCAGCTTTTTGGTTGAGTTGGGGCAGGGTTTTTTACTTGCCTTTCTGTTCACCTGCGTCAATTCAGTTACTGTGCACGAGCTGCCTGGATCCTGCTGCAGCCCTTCAGCAGCAGCACTTTTGGTTTTCTGATGTTTTACCAAAGCACCATCAAAGCCCCCCAAAGGGTGATCCTCACCAACCCTCTCCCACCTGGCTCTGTCCTGCACTGGAGCTTCCCAGGGGAAACCAGCCAAGACCCTAGGACTCCATTCACAGGAGCCCCATGCACCTCGGTCTGCAATCCTGTGGCCACTGGCACAGGAACTGCAAAGGCACTGCCTTCCCTGGGACTTCTGTGAAGCTGGGATAATCCTGCCTTCGCTTTGGAGGGACCAATATTCTCTGAGCAGAGAAGTGGCATCAGATTGGTGTTCAGAAGTTGCTAATTGGTGAGTAATGTTATGTAAAGCTGAGCTGGGCTTCCTGAAATATGCCAGTCGTGTATGAGTTAGGGAATGGTTTACAGATGACTGGTGTTACTTCGTGCAAGGGCAGGGACAATTAAATGGATTTTCTTTGAGTTGTTAACCAGGAGTAATAATACCATTTATTACATCCATATTGGGAATATGTCACATAAAAACATAATTTATGGAAGTATTATCTTGCTTAATTGGAAAATCGAAATAGCCACTTCCCCTTTATTTACAGTTTATTAGTAACAGTATCTCCTGTTCGGTCTGGGATGGTTTGTACATAAGTCACAGGCTTTGTGCATTAGATTCAGTATGATTCTCTTAAAAGGCTCCTCAGTCCTTTAAGAGAGAGAACTGAGATAACTGTCTCCTCCTTTTAGAAATGACAACTTCTGTTGAACATGCTGTTGAAGCTTCACAGTATTTTACAAAGGCTCAGTACTACCAACAGCTGGGATACCTGAAAGATTCAGAGGAAAAGTAGCAAAAATACTGCTTTCTATCTTATTTAGTAGGCAAATTCCCTAAATCTTTTTGCTTCTCTTCATGAGGAGTTTCACCTTGACTCTGTTTGACAGTGCCTTGCATAGTCAGGATAATTATTTTTCCAGTAGTGTTTGGCAGTAAGTGTCTCTCTGGTGATTTTGAGGATGTTCTTCCAGTAACAAGAAACCTATTTTTAAAGGGAAAATATGATTATGAAATAATGAAAATATGTGAAGAGTCTGAGGCAGAGATAAAATTTAAATAGAAGAAAACAGGAAATGAAAGAAGAATTGGCCCCATTTGGATTTTAAGCTCTTGCTTTGCTTTTAGACTTCATTTTAAAATCAAGATGCTACCAGAAATCCAGACTTCTTCAGCTACCTAAAACACTTAAACCAAAAATAACAATTATATGATTTTGCATCAAGAAATTTCAGTGTTTTACTAAAAATACTGATTTCAGTGAGTGGGCATGCTTGCTGAGAAGAAATTAATTAGGGAAGGATTTGAGTTTTTGTCAAAATCAACTTTATGAAAATGTTATGCTCAGTTTAAAATGCTTTTTCTTTCAATTGTGGAACCCATTTTACTGAATGTAAGACAGATTTCCTTCTCATCATCCCAGGGGCGTTCATCTTTGTAACCACATCCAGAGCACAGCAGGACAAAGTGGGTGGACTTGCCAGGAGTGGGCAGGAAGAGCAGGACAGGGTGCTTGGAGTGCTCTGGTGTCCTTCTCCTGGGCACAGAACTCCTGGGTTCACCCAAAGTGAACCTGGACCCATGGTCGGTTTTGGGTCCTTATTCAGTGTCTGAGAGGTGCTGCCATGGGGACAGAGGAGGGAAATTGAAAAACAGTTGGGTTTATTCTCTCAGTATGTAAACAGATTTTAAAGAAACTTCCAAGCAGAAGTTCACTGTCTGAAACATACGGACGTTTTTCAAGCGGAGTAATTTATTAACCTCTATTCAAGTATGCAGAAGGCTACTGAGATACTGTTTTCAAGTTTGACACAAAATGAGAGAAAAGCATATTTCTGAAAGAAAAATTACTCCTTTGGAGTCTCTGCTCCCCATTGCACATTTTTGCCCTCCCAAGCTGAGTGGTTCAGGTATCACCAAGGCAGAAATGATGGGAAGGAAAGCGGTTCAAGCAGTGAGCCAAAACCTGTCCACATGAAACCAGAACATTCCTGAGCTGCAGCCCATCATGTCAAACTGGTCAAAACTTTTTGACTGACTTGTGGCCCAGGACATGTCATTACACCTCTCTTGTGTTTGGTCTCCACTCCCTGCACTGCAGGAACCAAATCCTGCTCTGTCTCCCTGATATTTTGGATGAGCATTGGTGGTTCAGCTGTTTTACTGAGGGACATTGCTGTGCAGTACAGGTTATTGGCCAAGGGGGTGCCAAAGCAAGAAGATATTCATCCAGCTCCTAACAGTTGGCCAATGAGCATAGCTCCCATTTATACAACTTTGCCTCTCTCTTGCTTTCTGTTTTCTAGTCACCACCTTGAAATACAGGTTTATTTTCTGGCAGTGTTTTAAATCTGTAGCATTATGAATGGTAACAGGCAGTGGCTTAAAGCATAGAAAGTTCAAAAGCGGAGTTCATCAGCACGGTAGAATAAAACCCAGGTCTCTGAGCACACAGCCAGTCCTGCCAAATAACCTTTCAAAAATTGGCTGATTTAAAAACTAGCTTGGGCCAGGATTTGCTCTGGTCCATCAGACATTCATTACTTCTGCTCTTGAGTTGCTTGATGTCCTTATCTTTATCGGGAAAATGGCTCAAATCATTGGGAGCTGCTTGAAATGATTGGTGACATGACAGAGCCTCTTATTTACTCCTAGAATAACCATAAACATTGCATGAATGCAGTGACATGCCCTGTGCCTGCTGCTGGTTATTGCCTGGAGCCTGGAGCCAGACACTTGGCTGTCACTTGCGAGGCAGCTCCCTGAGATCACACTGGGACTGGTCTTGTAGAGTGAGCTGCTGACGTGCAGCAGGGACTGCATCTTCCGTGTTAATCTGGGAGCTCTGGAGCCTAAATAATTAGCAACACTCAGTCTGAAATTGGACAAGATGGAAAGTCCTAACCAGATGATGTCAGAAACTTATTATTTAGAATCCTTTATTATAAGAGGTGACACTAAATTGTTACTCAAAATGTTTCTTTATGAGAGGGGAGGGCAGTGTGGAAGCTCCAGACAAGTTCTTGTATGCCATGTCCTTGTCCACTGCTGCCCAGGACAAAGGGCTAGAGGAAGATACATGGACTGCCTCTCACCCAGGTGGACAGTTGTCAAAAAGTTCTCCCTAGACCAGATCAAGGGGACAATTTTCACTGCTGCTCCACCTACTTGTAAAATCGCTATGGTGGGGGACACAAGACTCCTGCTCATGCAGAACTGTCCCATACCACCACTGCTCATGGCTATGCTCAGGTACATGCTCAGGTACCATCAGACTAGTTCAGGGGTGCCTGCCTGAAACAGGACATGTGATCTGCCTTCCCTGGCACCCTTGGTGTCCAGTTTACTTGTCTGCCAAAGACCAAATAAATAAAAAATTTCCTTGTTACTTGCAGTGGACCATGTCAGCGTGAATTAAATTGCTGCTTTGGTTCATTTCTCAGCACTGTTTGTTCACACCCTTTCTCCCTCACCTCTTTGTGTGGTAAAATACCAAAATTACGGGTTCGAGGCAGATGTGGTGCTGAGGTGAGTGACAGCAACAGGCCAAGAGGCAGTTTGGGGCTCTAGATCCCTGGGGATATAGTGATCCAACCCCTTTCTAGTACTCTCAGTGGCCATATAGCAGAACTGAACACTCCAGGCCATATATGCAGGATTGCGTAGGGCACTGTTCACATATTTATTTCAGTGAGAATTAAATGTGTGTATAGCTTTCAACCTTGCTTTTGCTCTCCCATTAGGGAGATGTAATTGGAAACACTGGCTTTGCTAAGTGTTGCAAGTGGTTTTCAGGATTAGGTCTTTAAATTTCATTGTGTCAATCAAGCAGACAAATATGAAATTATGTTCTTTCATCCTCTGGCCAGTTGTGTGGAAGCGAGTCCCTCATACTTGCATTTGCACAGTGCTGGGAGGCATCACATCTCAGTAGAGTTATCGTGCGAGCTTGTCACCCCCGAGCCTGGAAGAAGAGAAGCTGTGTGATTCAGCTCTGCTGCCCTGCTGCTCAGCACCATGCCAAGGAGGGAGGGAGAATCCCCAGATGACATTTCCATCTCTAGAATTTTCCTTCCTATTGTCATTTCTTTTTAGTTGGTGCCAAGCAAAAAAAGCAGTAAGCTGTGGTTAAAGTAGCCTTCTTTTGGCTCTCCAACAGCATGAAATGCCACGTGTCCTAAGACCATCCAGTTGCAAGCAAAGTGCAGTTGGCCAGGCACTGAAGAACATGTCTCCGAGGTCAAGGGGGCTATATTCTCCCCTTTGGTGTGTAGAAACGTGCAGGAGGTGAATCTGAAGGGTTAAAGACATGTTCTTGGGTGGGTTGGAAGGATTTAGGATGAGACTTCCCCTCCATGTAAAAGTGTAAACATACGTCAGGTGATGCAGAAGCTGTTTCTGGTGCAAATATAATTTCCTCTCGATTCTCCCCGGCCTGGCCACATGGCCCGGTGGAGCCGGGTCGAGTTCGATTCTCCCTGGCCTGGCCGCATGGCCCGGTGGAGCCGGGTCCAGTTTCGATTCTCCCCGGCCCGAGGCCGCATGGCTCGGTGGTGCCGGGTCCAGTTTCGATTCTCCCCGGCCCGAGGCCGCATGGCTCGGTGGTGCCGGGCCCGATTTGGCCCGGCTGCTCCCAGGGCCCTGCGGCCTCCGTCCTTCTCGCTGGCCCAGACCCGGCCAGGGCTGCAGCTGAGACAAAGCCCAGCCTGGCCCGAGAGAGCCCGCCGGGCCCGCGTGCTATTCTTCCCCCATCGGAAACCAGAAAAAGGAATTTTCCCGGGTTCGCATTTAAAATGTGTATTCACAAAGGCGTACCCATGTCTTTCATTGGCTTAATCGAGTGTCAATATTACACATTGGCCAATCAGGTTAAACTACCACACCTCCCAAAGATGCATTCAGGTGATATGAATGGCTGGACACAGGGAGAGTAACAAAACATGCTTGTGAGAAAAGAAAACCTCAGAGTTTTGGGCATCAGTCTGAAAATGGAATCCAGGGTGCCGAGGCTCTGCTGGAATATAACCTTGCAGTCTGTTCTAAAGCAATTTAAAAACTAAATAAAATCAAGTATTTCCTACCAAGGGTCTAATGCAAGAAAACCTTCTACTAGCTTCACAAGAGGAGCAGCTCCTGTCATCGTCCCTTTCTCCACTAAAGTCTCTCCACTCTCTGCTGCTTTGTTGTTCCCTTCTCGTCATCCTCTGCTCTCCCCTCCTTGCAATGCCACAGGGATGTGAGCATCTTCTCTGTGGGCTGGGGTATCCCTGTCCTGCTCTGGACTTTGGTTTGAAAGTATGATGCCTGATTCAATAAAACCAGGTCAAAAAGATCACTTCCACATTTACTTAGTGTGAATGAAGCTGATAAGCAGTATTTTGGATAGTTTATTATCTCAACATATGTGAAATTATTATGAAAGTAATCATAAGGCACAAAGGAGCTGTGGCTAACGAGGGGCACCCTAGCTGCTGAAGCAACTGAGCCAAACGTGTCCCATGTCACCTCTGCACTGGCTTTAGCCAAACTTTTGTATTTCCAGGGACAGCTATCTTCACCCATTCCTCCTTCTGTCATCATTATCCTGAATCCAGTCCCCTTTACTGTAAAAACTTGCCACTGAGAAATTGAACCAAGACTTTTTCTGATCTCTTTAATGTAAAATACTTAAAAACAGACCATGGGAACAGTTTTACACTTGAAGAGCAAAGTCGTGCAAAAATGTTTTAATGCAGATTTGGTTCCTAATTATTTTTTTCTCACTAACAGGCATAGTTCTGCTACACTGTGAACAACAAGTCCATAACACTCAAGATTTATTCATTAAGAACTTGGTCTTTTCCTTCCTCTCCTTAGGGCTTTACTGAGAGAGCAGAGAATCAAACTATTAAATAGCATCCCAAAAGTCCCAGAGTCAAACCTCCCACCTAATTCTATACCCTTCATCACACCAGGAAATGCCATGTAGTTCAGTTGAATGGCCCCAGATTAGTACAATGAGTCAAAAGATCTGAACTGGACAAAAGTCGTGTCCTTAACTGAAAAAATACAAGAGAAGTGCTATAGTTAAATGAGTGTGTTTCAGAACACTCATTAGATCAGGATCACGTGATCAGATTATTTTAGAGTTGGCAAAAGCACACAGAAATGTGGTAGTGTTGTCAAAGGATCTTGTGGTAGTGGCAGGGACTTATCCAGGCTGTTCTGCCAAAGCCGCTGTCACACGCATCTTCTTTCCTAATGAACGGTGCAGTGCATCCACTGTGCCAGCAAGGGCTCCTCAGCTGTGAGCAGACCTAAGACCAGTTTGAGTCGAAGGGGGTTGACACGGTGCCGGAGTCCGCCCGGAGCTCTACGGCACCAAGCCAAGGGCGGCCGCTCTCTGACCGGGATCGGTGTGAGCAGCGGTAGTGCAGGGCTGCGCTCTACAGCACACTGCTAGAATAAAGCGCCGAGGACGAAGGCAGGGATCAGAGAGAGGGGTCTCCTGGGTGAATTCCAAAGGAGTTTATTCTCAGGAGGGTCCAGGGACAAAGGACAATGAACAAAGGTGTGCAGGCGTTGAGGTCTTAGGGGAAGGTACAAATTTTTAGCCAATAGGGAAAGGAGTGGGGAGGAGCACAAGGCGGGGTTTACAATACTTAAACCTAGGCGGAAACACATGGGATGGGAACAGTTCAAATAAACCAATGGGGCGTCAAAGTTTAGGGGATTCCCAAAGCGAAGGTCTAAGCAGGGGGTTGGCCTGCAAAGGGAATGATATCAAGGCACTGAACGTTGGAGAGCAAGAGGCAGGTCTTGGGGTGTAATAGATGTTGAGCAGGAGGACCTAATTCAGGTTAAATCAATAACATAAGGAGGAACAGGAACAAACCATCAAAGAAAAACACAGCACAAAAGGGGGTGAGTTGGGTCTGAGCGTGTTTGTGGATATGAGCTTACGTATGTTAGTTCTCCCTACCTACAAGTTGGTACGAGAGAGCTAATCCCTCCTAACACCTGTGTGCTATTAGCTCACTGGTAGGGCAGACAGGATGGACAACAGGGTATTCTTAAAATCCCGTATGGCAAAGCACGAAAAAGCCATTCCAGAAGGATTTCTTAATGTCTGCAGTTCTGCCTGTAAGTGTTGTAGAAATATCCAAAGTATCAGGCTGCATGCTTGCTGGGGAAAACTGTGTGGTAACCATCGTGCTTTTCTTCTGTGACTCCTGAGAAGCAGAGACGTGAGCTGGCTGGGTCTGGTGATGGACACATTGTGGTACTGCAGATTAACAGACTGTGCTAGCTCTTTGGTTTCAAGCGCTTTTGTAGCCTCAGATATTTATTTTCCATGGACAGATGTCCAAATGATGGCCCTGATGGAAAGGATGGGGTCAGAGTTGGAGCATCAGCTCCCTGCAGTGGAGGCGTTAGCAGTCCTTCTCTTTCACACGTGCTTCATTCACCCCTTGAGTCTGGAGGCTGTTGCAAACAGGACTGTGTTGCTGGGGGCCTGGGCTGGTGTGACTGCCCCAGGCTTGTGCAGGCCTGGGCTGGGATGGTGGCATGGGTCCATCTGGGTGCTTTATCACAGCTATTTGTTTTTAATCTGTTGATATATCCAAGGTAGGCTGTAGAAGAAGCTGTGCTTCTTTCCAGAATGCTATCTTGAGAGCCACACAGGACTTCTGCAATGCCTACACTGAGAGGACATGGCCTTAAGGAGGAAAATGGCCTTAAGCTGAGACAGAGGAGGTTCAGATTAGATATTAGAAAAAAAAAAATTAGGGTGGTCAGGCACTGCGATAGGTCAAGGAAGTCATGGAATCACCATCCCTGAAGGTGTTTAAGAGGCATCTGGATTTGAGCTGGATGATGTGGTTTAGTGTTTTAGGGGTTCCAGTGGTAGTGCTGGGTTGATGGTTGGACTGGATGATCTTGAATATCTCTTCCAACTGTGATGATTTTTTTTTATGGTTTTATGATAGGCCCTGGAGAAAAGGAGGGTGTGGAGGCAAGGGCTTGGTAAATGTGTCTGCCCTCTCAGCTTGGTGAAGACCTTGTCTAGAGAGATTTGAGGAGTTTTCTATGAGGAATTGTGTCCTTTCCTCCAGTGGGAAGTCCCATGTGATGGGCACATCTACCCCTCTGTTTGACATGATGATGTTTAGCTGCTGCTCCAGTGAAGCTGATGTAGAAGTCAAGACACATGTTGAGAGTTCCTCAATACCAGAGGTACCTGGAGTGCCAAGGCCCCCCTCCTGCTTTCCCTGTGAATAAGTAAAAACCTGTGCTCTTTTGACCCCCATACAAGATGTCTGAATTCAGTAAATAAACCATAGGCAGCCCCAGACAATTCAATTATAGACTGTCATTTGGCTTTAAATCACAGATGTATGCTTATAGTCAATGCCCTTTGGTGTTGCTACAATTTCAGACTTCTTCCCACCTTATTTTCCTCTCTGAACAGCTAAAATGAAAATATTGAGTGAGTCCTAAATAATCTAAAGCTTGTCAGGAAGATCTGAGAGTGTATACTGCTATTTCAGAGGGGAGACAAAAGCCATATGCATATAATACATATTGTCAGTTATTAGGCCCTGCTTGAGCAAGGAAAAAAGTGTCATCTGCTTTGTAACAAAAATGTAGAAGAAATTGTGCTCTGCTCCTGAAATTCTCTGTATTAGGACTGTAATATTTTACAGTGGTTGACATTAAGGCAGATGATACTGACTGCACTTGATTAGCTTGTTGTGAGTAATTTAGGTTTCTCAAAGAATCACCAGCAAAGGTATTGGCAAGAGCAGGGTTAGTATAAAAGTGAAAATGTGACAAAGTTTATTGATAAGGTTCACTGTACTATTTACTAGATGGTTAAGGCACACAGAGAAAAATCATACTAAAATCTAAAATCAATGTCTAAAATTAAATCAACCTAAAATTATCTTCATTTTAGGGGATGGAATGTTACTCAGGCAGCAAAAGCAAGTTTCCATGGCTGTTTATTAAAAACTAGGAGCTTGTTAGAGAGCAGTTGCTCCTGGGAGCAGACAGTTTTTCTGATAACATCAAGAGGAGCTCAGCTCAGGTGCTGTTCATCAAGGCCAAAGCCTAGAAAGCATTTCTGAGATCACAGGAGTGGAAGGGAGGATGCACCATCACATAGCTTGATGGCACTAAAATAGGATCTAGTGTTGACCAGCCTTTTTTAAAGTTTCACAACCTTTGCATGTTCAGTCAGTGGTGGATGAGTCTGTAGATTATTAATAACTAAGCAGAGAAATGTCTGATTGCAGTTTTGAAATGGTACATTATAGCCAAGTATGTAAATAGATACAGTTTACAGGACAAGAAAGCTTCAAAGTGGGGGAAAGGAGGCAGTCTCTTGTTATTCAAGAGTCCAAAGGTCTTCAGACGCAGGCTGATGGAAGAAGGCTCAGGAACAACATGAGTAGCAAAGATTCCTGGGTATTTAATGAAATCAATTGATCCACATAATGAATTTGATCATTTTTCCGTAAGGGAATGTGGTTGCACCTGTGTACTTCAACCACATTGACTCACGAGGCAACCAAGAGGAGCACAGTGCTCCCCACCACTCATGGGGCTGTGCTGTGTGACAGTCAGCATGGTCATCCTGTGGTCAGCACGAGCTCGAGCAGGCAGCGCTTCAGGGCAAAGGCTGGCAGTAATTGAGAGCATTTATGAGGAGATTTTTGTGATTTGTTTGCACTATCACAAGAACTTTGTTTTCAAACCTCAGTGGTTGTAGGTAGCTCTGACCACTGCAGTCAGCAAATAAATAGCTGCACTGAATAATTCTTTGATTTGGATATGAGCAAAAATAAATTAACTTGAAAGCTTTTTGAAGGAATAATAAGCTATGTCAAGCCATACAGACAGCCCTTCTGACATAATGGGCCATAATAGGAAATTCAGATAGTTCACCTCACTGGCAAAGCCTCCCCTTGTGCTCCTAACCCTGTTCTCTCTGTTTGCTTTCTGCAGGCTTCACCTGCATCTCTGAAGGAAATGACTACAAATAGGAATTAAAATTAGTTTCAAACAGTCACTGCTTCTCAGTCCCCCACAACTTGTTTTGCATCTGTTCCTCTCCATAGCCTTTTTTCTCCTGCAGGTGTGAGAGAGGGTTCCTTTGCTTATCCTGAATGGTGTCCTTGCCAATTGACATCTGTAGGCAGCCTCCTCCACCTTCTGGCTGTGGTCAGTACTAGTATGTGAGGAAGGCCTTACAGTCCCTAAGGGCGACTATAAAATAGTCCCCCCAAGTTTAACTTCCCCCACACTTCCAGTCCAAGGTATGCCACATACTTAATTTAAGGAACCCTCACTCATTTTATGTGAAATGTAATGTTATTTATTGCTCATCCTTTCTCTGATCCCCCAGAAGTTCCTGGCCTGAATTTTGTTTAGAGACAATTAGTTCCATGTCTTAATTATAAACTATGGACTGGGAAAAAAAAAAATCTTTTAGTGCTTTTAATCCATTTTTTTTTCTTTATTGGCTGTTTTTATTGTACAGCTAAAAACAAATGGGAATGTCAAGTGTCTCTACTTTGTGCTTTGTACTTCTTGTTGTTCTGCATTTCACATCAGACTGGCTCTGCTCTCATCTTCAAACTTAAACGCTTGCTTTCTTTTTTGGGAAACTTTCTGCTCCTTCTCTTTAACCATGCTTGGACCCAGACCAGATTCTGTTGTGGAAGCATTTGTGGCTGCCTGAGCGGTGCCATTCATAACCTACCACTAAGCTCAAATAGTCCTTTTCTCTTCCTTCATCCCATTGCTTTCATATTTTTCTTGCCCTTTTGACGGTTGCCATACATCTTGCTATACATCTAGTGACCTGCCGAGTCAGTCACTTTGCAGGTTGTCCTCTCTTCCAGGTCAGTGCATGCTCAAAGTAAATACTTTAAAAATTAAGTATAAGGACATGGGGGCACTTCTGCCTCCTTATGTACTTGCCTTAAATATTGCTGCTAAAAATAAGTGGAGAAAAATGTGAAAAGTGTAGTTTTAAAACTGATAGTGTGCCCCAAAAGGGGGTTGTTGTTCTTCTCCAGCTTTACTGGTTGTCCAGCCTAACTCAGCCACCCCCAGAAAAGCTGTCTGCACTTACTCCTTTTCTTTAATTAAGAAGAACGCAGCCAGCAGTCTCAATTCATGCTGAGACCATCCCACTCAGCTGTCAAACCCCATGGGAGTTGCCATGTCCCCTGCAGCCCCCAGCCCCTTTCCCAGGGGCTAAGCATTGCCACTGATGGATTCCTGATGCTCTGGTGCCTGCAGCCATGAGCAGTGTTTGATTTATGGAGCCTGCTGAGAGCACATAGCCTGGTGGCATGAAAACAGGCTTGGCATCTTGACAGCCCAGAGTTTGCAGTGCCGAGGGATCTACCTGTTCTAGCTCAGCCACTGATCTGTTGTATGACGGGGGAAGTCCAGAATTTTTTAATGAATTACAGATGTAGTTAGAGTGCCTTTCAGTAGAGGAGCAGTCCCTTAGGTACACCTAGAAGAACTGTAGCTTGGTCTTACTTGACTGTGGTGCAACTGGAATGTAATGAAATATAATAAAAATACCAAGTTGCTTGTCAAGCAAAAAACTCAGCTGTTTGGTATTAATGTTTTCAAGGAGTAATTTTGTGCCCAGTGTATACTGACAAAGTATTTTTGTTTGTGCTAACACTGTATAATAAAAATCTTGGAGATTTAATAAATAGGGAAGTGTTTTTTTGTGGTGGTTGTTGTTGTTGGATTGTTGTTACTGAGCACAGCAGTGCATCTCCTGTGCTTTTGAGAAGGTCGAGTGGAGCTGTGACTGATGCCATGCAATGGTGAATGATACAATCTCTCCAGTAGCTGGCAGAATTGAAACCAGCTGTTGGGACTCGTACCCACACAGGGACACTCGTCCCTGAGTTTGCAAGGGGAGAAAAAAGAAACAGCAGTTCAATGCAACAGTCAAGAACAAGGCATCAACCTTTTCCTCTAGACTCACTTTGCACAAGTGCTGTCAATTAGAATTTGGGATTTCTCAGCCAAGGTACTTCCTGCAGAGGGAGGAGCACAGCTGATCGGGGCATGGATGTAATTCGCAGTAACAAATGAGCTGTGGCATTGCTTGGGCTGAGGGAAGAGGGATTATTTGTGTATTTAAATTCTGTTGCAAGTTAAACAGACATGGAAACCTCTCAGGATATTCATGTTTCCACACTAGGTGTAGTAGTTATGTAGCAAATGTATTAACCACAGGTTTGCACCAAACATGCAAAAACAAATTAGAAATAGGGAAATACAAACACATTTTCTCGTTAGGGGATATAAGTATGTGCTGACTGTAGTACAAATATAATTTTTATTCCATTTGTGTAACCTTTGGTATTTTAATGAAGTCCTGTTCCTATGTACAGCGTATGGTTCACTGTCAGATAATTTAACACTAAGAAAATCTGTCTTGAATAAATTAGAATATATTTGCAAATTAATTGGTTAATTAGATTTTAGACATCTCTTGAGGACAGGAGAGAAACAGATGTGTGCAAAAGCCACACAGATAGTTTGGGGATGAGTGTTTCTTGTAGGGTTTTATCACTCAGTTTTGTGAAAAACAGCCTTTCACAAGTGCCAAAGATGAAAAAACTCTCGGCTTTAAATGCAGAACATTAAACTCCAATTTCCTGTTTTTTTCTGGGGCACTTGCAGAGCCATTTGGACCTGTTTGCTGAATGACTGCACTCAGAATATGCAAGGTACCTCTTGAACTGCTTTTTCTTCTAGGAGTATCCATGAAGCCGTCTGGAAATCCTCTGAACTAGACACTGGCAGATCAGCAGAGAGATGCCAGCTGGCATTGTGGTGAAGTCAGGCAACTCATAAGAAGAATCAGGTCTAAAATGGAGCCCAGGATTTAGAAGAGCAGTCACCGAAGAAGGAAAACTGACAGGGCAGGTTTTTTTCTCAGCTACATTGGTGTAAATCCAGAGCAACTCCACTGAGATTCACACCAGAGTAACTGAGAGCAGAATCTGGCCAACATCATCCACCTGACCTCAGGAGAGGGCTCGGATGGGGAATAATTCCCTTACTTTCCTCTTACAAGCCTTTTGCACTGATTTTTAGAGAGGCATGAACTCAATTTTACTCAGTTTGGGGACAGACATAGTACAATCATATGGTAACCACTGTTTTGTTTTTACTGATTGGTAAAAGTAGAGATTCTGCTTAAAAAATATATATACTTGTGTATTCATTATTGACTTAGACCCCTTCAAAAATAAATTCTGAGTAAATCTTATTTGGAAACTGAGGAAATTTAAATTTTAAGGGCTCGAGTTGGTCCAGAAGCTGAGTAGGAGAGGATTTTCAGCTTAAAAGCAGTTCAGCAGCTCCCTGCGATCTGGCCTGATCCTAAGAGCAGCAGAAGTGGGTAGCTGGTTCTGCTGGCATCCACTTTTCAGCTCCGCCAAAACAATGCTGAAGTCTAAGCCCAAACTGAGGACGTTGATCAGTCCCTGTTGGAAGACAGCTGATGATTACTTTGTTTTTGCAGTTTTATCTCCAGGATCCCATTTTGGGTGTGTCCAGAAGAACCATTTGGCAAAAACCTGATCGTTAAAAGCAATATTTGCAGTGTACAGTAAGACAAACAAGAGGCCATTTGCGTGCGTCATCGATCATTTTGCAAACAGTCCTCGGGCCACGCGCAGAGCTCGCCCGGTGCTGGCTGTTCGGGGTCACAACACAGACGTCAGAGGCAGAAGCGCTTTTCCTGCTGGCCTAACCTCTGTTAGACACCAAGACCCTGATGCTGCTGGGAAGAACCTTCAAGTCATGTTCTTTCTTTGACCTTGGTGTGTTTTTCTAAGCGGCAGACAGAGCAAAGTAAAAGCCTTGCTGCTATCAATGTGTGAAAACTACAGCCAGATTTTTCAAACTCCAGAGGCTGAAGCTCCAGGGCTGAGGTTGCAGGGGACGCCCACAGCTGCACCCTGGCTCTGCGCAGGAGGCACCAAAGGAGGCCGTGGGGCCGCTGAGCACAGGCTCCGGGCGTCCTTGGCCTGGGACTGCCGTTGGCAGCCACATGCCTTCAGGAAGAGAGCACAGCTTTTAACAGGGTTGTTGTAGACTGGGATGTGCAAAAACCTGCCCGTGGTGACCTCAGTGCACTAATTTATGAGAGCATCTGGGCTGGCCCCTGGGGGCAGCATGACTGCAGTGTGCGGGTAAGAGCCTTGTGTGTCTGGATAGTGCCAGCAGGCTGCTGGCCTGTCCTTTGGAGAGCCAGCTGCTGCCGGCTCCCAGCCTGCGGGGATGTCTCTGCTGGGCACTTGGCCTTTCAGTCCTGGTTAACCCCAGAGCCCAGCTCTCCTTTGGCAGGCAGAGAGCTCCTGTTCCTACACAGCATCTGGCTGTCTACTCTGCCTGCTCCCTTCTGGCCCCGGCACTTCTTTCCTCTCCTGTGCAGCCGGGCTACCAAGACAGGATTTTACCAAGACAGACCCATTTTTACCCATTTTTTGGGATCCATTTTGTATCACTGGGGAAGCAGCACTACACCACCATCCATGCCTGGGGTGCTGTGGAACAGTGTATCTTCCAGCCCAGCCAGAGCTGCTCTTCCCTCTTCGTGTAGCACATGCAGAGTAGTTATGTTCCTGCAAATAAGTAAGAGTGTAGATGCATTAAGACCTGAGGTTAAGAGACTGCTGGTCTGCAACTATGAAGAGTATAAACACCTACAGAAGATGCCCATGGACATTTCCCTGCAGCATTCATCTGAATGCACAGTGGGCAGGTTCCTTGGGCAAAATGAATTTGCATGTTTGTCAGGAGTCTGGGGGTTGAAGAGAGACCCAAAAATTACCAGCTATGGTAGAATTCACAGAGTAATGGGTTAATATCATCTGCCATAACTTCTCTATGGGGCTTTTGTCGAATCTCTGATTCAAGCAGTGTTTTCTGAGGCTTTTGACATTTGTAGCAGCACTGGGACAGACAGTAAGGTTGTGAGTCACTTTAAAGGCTTAATTTTTTCCAGATTCCTCACAAAACTGGAGCAGAAAGCTCACTCATGAATTTCTTGAAGAATCTGCTGAGGCAGCAATTGTGTTATCCTTCAAAACTCCATGAAAAAGGTCACCACAGAACCATGCCAGACCTGTCAGGCTGAAGGAGAAGGGTCTGAGAGGCTGCTTTCTGTGCCAGCTGAGAGCTGGGAGACACCTGGGAAACCACAGCCAGCTCAAGATGCCATGGTGTGGGCAAAACACAAACTGCACATCTTGCATGGTCAGGTTTCTGCCAGAGATGTATTCATTCAGCAGAGCAAGAAAGCCCAAAGCAGAGGAAGATATAAGCCAAAAATACTGCATTTGAGAGGTGTGACTGCAGTCCTCAGACCTTCCTCCCTTCTGAACACAAACTAACCTGGAGGATGATAAAACAAGCAAGGAGCTGCCTTCAAATTTATTTCTCATTCTTTCTCCATTTCTGCAAACTGCCCACAGCAGAATATTAATTTGTGATGAGAGACTAGTTTTAAATAGGACGTCTCAATGAAAAAGATAATAAACACTGATGTTCCCAACTAGATTACAAAGGTCTTGGTAGGTTTTGTGTAAGAACTGGCTGCATTACTAGACAGAGATCATAAACCTTTGAAAGGCAGAGGGAGGCGAAAAGAAAATATTCTGTATAGGGAAAATGTGATTGTGTTTCTGTACAGGGAAAATGTGATTGTGTTAATGACTTTGCTAATCCCTAGGCTTCCAGTTTTATCCATTCATACTTCCAGCATCTGCAGATGAACTCGGGAGGGCTTCAGTAATCCCTTAAAACAAGATAATTTTAAAATTTCCATCTAGGCATAATAATTTATTGGTTTGGGGTTTTTCCCCCTTCTTCTCTGCTAATTTATGAATGCCTCGCTTAAGTTTGCCAAAATGATAATCAACCTTGATACTTTATTTGAGATGATCATCCTTGTGGAAAAGTCTTGTGGAAAATTTTATAGGAATGAAACCAGTTGCGATCTATAGAAATGCAATATTGATCTTAGTTGAAAAAAAAAAAAAAAGAAACATTTTTAACTGTCTGTGAGGTTAATAATTCCTGAGTGAGTTGAATGTATTGGTCTGAAGTAGAAAAATCCTGAAGGTTATTTGTTTTGAACTGTAGGTTGTTGTTATTTAGTCTTACAGAATTTGTTGTACCTCCAGTAAAGCGATCTGAGTAGTGCCTGGGCTGCTTATCAGAAGATACCCCCAGGCATTTCAGTACTAATGTAATTGGATGAAATTTACATGATAGAATATTGGAGGTAGAGGTTTTGTGCTCAGGACTGTGAAAAAGCACCAGATACTGCAGCTTTTACAGAAAATGGAAGGCCAGATGGACCAGGAGATTACTCTGTCTGATCTCCTGCACAGCCCATTCTGTGTCACCCGCTTTACCCTGTGCTGCACCCAGTAAAGCGGGATGCGTTACAGTGTGTCCTCTGGCTAAGCACTTCCTTCCGATTTCAAGAGATCACTTAATGGAGGAGCCACCATCTCTCCTGGCAGTTTGGTTCAGTGCATAAAATACCTTCAGTACCGGGCATTACTACAGTTTTCTATTGATGTTTGTTTCGCTTTTAACTTCCACCTCTTGATTCTTGTTATGCCCTTTTTCAGCAGGTTGAAGAACTCTTGCTTCCTTTTATTTTTCTCCTTGTAGAGCCACTTACATGCTGTAATCAAGCCACTTCTTCCTCTTCTCACTGATAAGCTGAACAAGCTGAGGTCTTTCAGTCTCTCTCAGAAGGGTATTTACTACAGTCCTTTAAATAACTTCTCTGTCCCTTTTCTCTGTCTTCAGTTATTCACCATCTTTATAAAATGTGGAGATGTTAGCACAGCATATTTTCTGGTTGTCTGCTTCACCTACTCCAGATACAAAGGGACAATTTCTTCTCCGTGTGTACATGGTTGATGTGTCTAAGGATTCATTTGCTCTTCTCTAACAGCCTTGAGCTGCTTGTCCACAATGACCCTCTAATCCTATACAGAATTATTCCTTTCTAAGGTAAAAAGTTGTGTTTCAGATGACAAGTGTTATATTTTGGTTTACTGCATTTTATAGTCTCTTACACAGTATCTCAAAGATGTCTGTGCTACATGAGGATGCTCCAGAGCCCTCCTCCAGGTCTGTACCTTTTTAGCCTCCAAGGTTGACAAAAATTGCTGACACATCTAACACATTATTTGAGGCACTGCTGTAGGAAAATGCCTGTATCACAGCCCATCTGGAGTCTGAGAAGGGCAGCTGGGGGAGAACAGCTGCTCAGAAGTTTGTAGGGAGAGCTCGAGGTGTTGTTTATACCCCTTGGGGACACAACACACAAAACCCAGACTCAGCTGGGGGCTGTGCAGCCTGTTCTCCCACTAGCACAGGGGGCTGCAGTTACAGTTTTTGAGAGGTAGGAAGTTGAAGTTACCCTGATAGAGAAGTCTCTTTTAAAGATGTCTTTTCATCTGCTCTGTGCTTATCACTGGAATTTCAAAAATAATATTAAATATTTTAAAACTAATACCAGCATTAACACACCTATATAAAAAAGCAGTCCAGTTGCACGTTGCACTGGATCATTGCATGGCCTCCCTTACAGTCAACACTTTTCCCATCCATCTGTTGGCTGTTAGCATTTGGCTGAAGAGCTGTTGTTCCTCTGACTAATCTCATCGCTGCTGGCATTCTCTTGTAAACCCTTTTGTCTGGACAGTCATGTTTTCCTTGGCAATCTGCAAAGCACACCAGATCATAGGTCCCTCTGAGCACTTGCATGCTGATGCCTTTCCCTTTCCATTTGTCCTTGCACCTTCATGGCTGGAGGAGGTATTAAAGGCAGGGCAGGGAGCAGGGAGAGAGTAAAGGGCTGTTTTTGGCAAGCAGTGTCATTCTGGCCCTGTGCACCTCCCTGTGGGGCTGGAGGAGGTGTCTGGCAGGGTTCCAGGCATGGGGCTGGTAGAGCTGCTCCTTCATGTAAATGTGGTGTAGGCGTGCTTCAGCTACTGGCCCCAGAGCAAATACACTTAGGAGTTCCCTGCTCTCCTACAGCTCATGTGAAGTGTTTCAGTACGTAGCAGATCACAGGAGAAGGTGTCAACATCTTCTAACCTGATCTGTGCTTCTCATTGGGGTTCTGGCTACAAAACCTACCACCTTTAGATTTCCTTGCTGAGGTATAAAATTTCTCGTGGTTAAAGTTTTATTTGGAGTAGAGATGTCTCTTTGCAGTTGAGGGAGTCCTTTCAAGTATGCACAAACTAGTAAGTAATTCTGAGACAACTGAATTTGTTGGTTTCTTTAAAGAAACATAATTATTTTAAAATGACAAACTGTTCCTTTTGTTGATAAATGTTTTATATCTTTGCTGCTATGCCTGAATAGTTTGTGTAAATAATTTATTAGCTTGCAAACACACGCAGCACGTTCAGGCAAACACTGCCCAGCGGGGCAGGAATGCTAAAAAGGGGAAACAGGATTATGAGCACTGCTGAGCACCAAGAGCAGGAGTGGGTGTCAGTAGGGACAGAGAAACACCATCTGCAGCTCGTAGGCTCAGGCCCAACATAGCTCAGATGCCTGACACTGTGGTGAGGCAGTGAAGGTACAGATGTGAGCAGTCAGGCAGTCACCATCAGCAGGTAAATCCATGGGATGCTTAGGAGCAAAGTGACCGTGGTGCTCAGAGCTTTGAAATAGTCTGGTTTAGACAGTGTTTGGCATTTAACATTTTCAGACTGATTTTCTTGCTTTGCGTGCTTAAGAGGAGCTCTCCTTCAGTTGGCTATTCCTCTATGTTCTCAAAATGGGCCTTGCTTTTTGAAAAAGTAATTTTGCAAAAATCATATGTGTGGTTCTTTCATGTGTGAGGACGGGGTCAGGGAGGAGAAGGCAGCTAAGCACATGCATCAGTTGTTTCCAGATGAAAATCCTTTGTGAATAGTGTGGAAGTGTGTGCATATAAGTATGCATGGATGCAAACATGCTTCTGGGGTTTTTTAGACAGCAGTTTTGCCCAAAAGTCCTCTGTGTCACAATGGGGACTTGCAGAACCATAGGAAGGTTTGGGTTGGGTCTTAAAATATCATCTAGTCCAATCCCCTGCTGTGGACAGGCCATCTTTCCATAGATCAGATTGCTCAAAACCCCAACCAGTCTGACCTTGAACACTTCTAGTGACGGGGCATCCTGAACTTCTCTGGCGATCTATTCCAGTGTCTCAGCACCCTCAAAGTGAAAAATTTCTTCCTTGTATCTAATCTAAACTTAGCTTCTTTCAATTTGAAACAATTATCCCTTTTACCTTTGAAAGAGGATAAAACTCTTTCCAGCCTTACTGAGTGTAGTATAGACACCCTGCTCTGGTTCAGCATCAACTGAAGGCCACTGAATTGCCTCAACAACACTGTGGAAGGTAAGAAACATCTAATAAAAGCCATCTGCAGTTCTAAACTGATGCTTAATGGCATGCAGCTTACTCTGGCTGAGGAGGAGAGGAGAGTGTTTCCAAAGGGCACTTGGTGATGCAGAAATTAAGAGGACCAGTGCACTAGTTATAAATGCCTTTTTTGCTAAGAAAAACAAATAAGAGAGAACTTGTATTTTACTGTAGTCAGTGAAAAAGTGAGCAAGCACAGAGAAGGCCAGATTTGCAGAGTGACAGATTCCATTT
Source organism: Tichodroma muraria (assembly GCA_013390105.1). Taxonomy (NCBI): domain Eukaryota; kingdom Metazoa; phylum Chordata; class Aves; order Passeriformes; family Sittidae; genus Tichodroma; species Tichodroma muraria. The sequence goes on along the minus strand of WAAG01037105.1, from coordinate 52,324 downwards.
TACCTGGCCACTCAGTGAAGCACAGTCCTGGTTCTCAAACCACATGTTGTGGCCTTGATTTAGCTTTATCTTAGCAAAACTGTGAATGGGTATAGGAGGCCAAAAAACATTTATCAGTGGATTTTTCCTGCTATATTCTCTTTTCTCTCTCTTAGAAAATAAAAATTATTTTAATGCTGACTGTTAAATGCAATAAGGAAAAAAAATGCAGTTTCCTGCCCTTCCACAGTTCACACTCCTGCCCTGCTTTATTGCAGAAGTTAGTCTTCATTAAATCCAGAAGAGCAGCACCTGCTGTCAGCCAGTGGAAACCACACTGGACTGTTAACAGTGCTGGGATTTTACCCTAAAATTCAGAACTACAAAACCGAAATACATAGAATTGGGGTTGTTCCCCCCTCCCCACTTTGGGTCCTAATCCTATTTTTGAGGTATCTTTGTCTCATTTATAGAAAGGAGAAAGAAAATACTGGAGGTCTTGAGGTGAAGACAAGTAGAATTAATAATCAGCCAAAGTAAAGAAGTATCTGTATGTGGTTGTGGTGGATTGCTCCTGGGGACTGAGCTGCAGCTGACTCCGTATGAGTAAAAAAATCACTTCTCTGTTTCATTCAAAGTTGTTCCTTAGATTTGCTGAACTAATTTCTCCTCCAAGCATGGTCACATTTTAGGTCAGCACGCCTAGACAACATGGGGCTCTGCCAGCAGTTCCTGTGTAGAGTCCCTCTTTGTTTTTTTGGAAACAAATCCAGCCATTCATAGAAATGAACTCCTGCATAATTAGAGCCAGCATTGCACATCATCTTTGCTTTCCATTTTTAGATGTTGCGTCTGGAGGGCTATAACTTTTAAAGATGCCAACAAGCCACTTAGGAGCTCGATAGCCATAATGGGAAAATCTGTGGAGCTGAATAGAAAATTATAAGCTTCATAAGGTCTATTCTAAGTTGTTTGGTAAAGAGCTCAGCCAGACATTCAAAGCAAGACTAGAAACTATAACCCCTTCTAATGTGATCTTCAGGGGGTTTCTCTACTGTCCAGCTGAAGCCCCAGTCCTACAGCAGCTTAATGGAGAGGATGGTATTCTTTACAATGGAGTCCTCTGGTCTCTGCTGGGTCCAGTTATTGGACTGTTGCATAAATGGGTGCAGAACACTGATTTTATCCATATTTTACCCTCCAGGGCCTGTAATCAACCTTTTTTCTTTCTAGGTTATTTAAAACATTCAGTAACTACAGATACTGAAGTGTGAAAGTCTGGAAAACTGATCCTCTTCAGCATTTTTTAACCTCAAGTTTTTAATAAAGAGCTATTTAAAAATAATTAAAAAAGATTTGTAGGCCTTTTATTTTTTTGACAGGTAGGTAGCAGTCATCAGCTTCAGAGCCAACAGGTGTGTTGACAGGTGAAAGATCTCACAATAAGTCTTTTATATCTCTGCATGCTGAGGCTTTCAGGTATGTCCTGTAATCTCAAAATTAGAGTGGGTAGCAGATGAACTAAAATTTGGGGTTTTGTTCAGAAAATGCAGTGTAGATTTTTCTTTGTTTGGATCTTTAATCCAAACTGGTGCTTTAATAACTTAAATTCCAGTAGTGGTTTGGTTTTTTAGTTTGTTGGGTTTTTTTTTGTTTTTTAAGTTAGACAATAAATCAATAAGAAAATTGTCCTTGCAGTGGGAAATTACCCCAAAGATGTTCACTGCTGAACTGTCACAGCATGTGAGTTCAGTTAATGAGAGTAGATGGAGCTATTTAGGACAAGTGTTTGATGCTGCTTCACTGCTAGGAAAGGGCTAAAGTCAAAACAAAGTCACTCTGTGAAGGACAGAACAGAATATACCAATTTTTAAAAATAAGTATCATAGAATTACAGAATTATTTGTGTTGGGAGGCATATTTTGCGATCATCTAGTCCAGCCTCTCTGCTATGGGCAGGGACACCTTTCACTAGACCAGGTTGCTCAGACCCCTGTCCAACCTGGCCTTTGAACACTTACAGGGATGGGACATCCACAGCATCTCTGGACAATCTGTTCTAGTGCCTCATCAGCCTCACACTGGAAAAATTCTTCCTTATGTCTGATGTAAATGCAATCACCTTTAATTTAAAAGTATTACTCTTGTCACTACAGGATGTGGTAAAAATTCTTCTTTCCATCTTTTGTATAAGCCTCCTTTATATATTGAAAAGCCACAGTAAGGACTCACTGGAGCCTTTTCCAGGCTGAACTGCCCAAACTCCTACTTTCCTCATTGGAGAGGTGCTCCAGCCCTCTGATCATCTCCATGGCCTCCTCTGGACCCACTCTGTCAAGTCAATGTCCTTCTTGTGTTGGGGATCCCAGAGCTGGACACAGTGCTCCAGAGATGGGATCTCACCAGAGTGGAGTAGCAGGGGAGAACCATCTCCATAACCTGCTGGTCACATTTCTTTTGATGTAGCCCAGTTATTAGTTCCCTGTTGAAACACCAAAGCAGACTATCAAGAGTGAGTTAGTACTTTCAACTTACTCCTGCATTTTTCTATGCAGAATACTGAGGAGCAAGGCTGAGTAGATGAAGCCCTAGTTCAGGCTGCATGGTGGTTTCATCAGTGAAGTGGAGGTCATGCTTTGTTCTCCTGCCAGCAGGCTGGGGTTCTTTATATTAAAATATTCTAAAAGCAGTTTGTGATCTCCAGAAAATGGCAAGGTAGAGACACCATAATGATGCAAAGTGCTGGTGTAATTTACTTTTAGAAGGATACTGTTAGAAAGCAGCTGTCTAAGCCACTGGATCATCTTAAAAGCTTGGTCTTATGTTTACCTTGTAAGGGTCCAGCACCTTGGTGGTCAGTGCCAGCTGGGCACTTTTCAGACAGAGAGCATATGAATGCTCTCTGTCTGAAAAGTGAGCATATGCTTTTGTCACTTCAGAGGGCATGGCAGGGGAGGTGGGGCCAGGTAAAATCTTACCCCGTGGCTCTGTGTGTGCGTGTTCCTGGATGTGCATCCACGCATCAGTATCACTGCTTTCCCACCGACCTGGAGGGTATTTGCAATGTGTGGGGCTGCATTTGCATTCCTCATAAGATACAGGTGAGCACTACATTTGCTTCTCCATGAATTTTTCTTGTTCAGGCATGAAGTGAGTTTTCATGATGTGAGCCAGCACAGTGAAGTGCAGCTGTGAAACAGGCGCTCTTAGAGGACTTCAAAGCCTAGGAGCCAGTGTTTGGTTTTAGAAGAAGCACTGCACGGTGCCATTAGCAGGTTGCTGGTAACTGGGGCGTAACACTGCCTAGAGAGACACCTCTGCAAGTTTGCCTCTGACATGCCACTTACATATCCACCTTGGTACACTTGCTAAATAAGCAGTTATCCAAATATCAAATGATGTTGGTGAGACCACATTTGCTGTGTAAGACTACTTATTCTGGGTGGTCTAGCCGCTACACTGGGAGCTAGTTGGATAGCATTTTGCAATCCAAGTGTTGTGCATGCTTTGCATGCATCATATAGATTTACAGGACATTATGTGTAAATATTTAGACAGAAATCTTTAGAGCATTTTTATTTGTTGGAATGCACATTGACTTAAATGGTTTGTGTATCCAAATGTTTTTCCGCATAATATTGAAGTGAACTGAATCCAGCAGCGATGTCACTGAAGACTTTAAAGATACTTTCAGTTTTAACAGCTACTGTCCATCTTAACTGTAAAATAAAGTTTCTTTAGCAGTGCATTAAAGTGAAAAGTCTACTTCCCTGTTTTTCTTTGATAATCCAACCTTCTGAACTAAAGGAAGATGCTGGCATGGAATGGAGAAGACAGCTGTGCTTTGCTGTTAGTTGCTGCAATGCTTACAGAGTTTCATTTCCATTGCAAGGCCTAGTAGAATTATGCAGAATTTTCAGATTGGGCTCGTGCTCATACCCATACTCGGCTGGTACCAGTGTTCCGAAGTCGCTGTTCATGCCTGCTCCTGTAGTTAGACAGGAACATCCCTTGGAGTCCAGCAGCCAGCGCAGTGTGGTGGCAACAGCTGCAGTAACGAACTAGACTGTAAGAAATACTCCAATGGCTGCCTTTCAGCATTTGGCAAGAAAAACCTTTTTATGTTAGTTTCAAGGTCGTCAGATGTCATTATAGCCAAGTATTAAAAATTTCAAAGAAAGGAGGCAGTGTGTTTGATTTATAGAATAATTATCTAGCTTTCGCTCTAACTTGGCTTTGGCAATGGTTTTGCAAGCACTCGAAAATTAAATCCATTTTTTATGGTACTACAAGGTATTATCTCACAGCAAATGATAATTAAACACCTGTGAAATCAATTAGCCTTTTAAACAGGGAAAAAGAAGTTTTCCAATTATGTTTTTGCACCTCCAAACTTTCTAATTCCAGAACCAGCAGTTGCAGAGCAGGAGGTGAACTGCCAGTAGCCAGTTAACCAGCATTCAGATCACCCCAAAGCACTGCGCAGCCGTAAATCCACAGGCAAGCAGTTCGCAGTGACGGCACCCTTCCAAGCAGGATGCGTGAGCCTTCCCAGCTCAGTCTGGGGCAGCTATCTATCTGACACACAGCCGAGCTCTCAGCTCTTCTACAAAGGCAGTTACTCACTTGGTGTTGTCAATGCCAACTTTTACTTGACAGTTTATTTAAAAGCCAACATACCTTAGTTGAAACCAAGCAACGAGACACTCCATGTGACTGAGTGAGGTTTCTTCTCAGGCTCTCCAGCTAGTAGTTCAGAGCCATCTGTATTAAGCATTCACACATGAAAAAATGGCCAAGTGGCTAATTACTGAAAATTAATATACTGGAAAACCAGGAAACACTTCTCCATTTACCCTTGTGTTACAGGTGTTTACTGTCTGTCTTTGTTGTGTACTTCATATGATATAGAAACTTCTGGAAGATGCAGTGTGCATTCATGGGCTTGCAGATTCAGAGAGGGAGCCCTGGACATAGCTGGTCAAGTGCCATCACAATTTTTTGGCTCAGGAGGTAAAAAAGCAGCTCTAGTCACATCTGACATCTACAGTGGAATGTGCTGATAGTCCCTGCCAAAAAGAGCTCCAGCATCTTCCAAAAGATGGATTATGTGTGGCACTGTTAAAATATGTACTGCTGGGTTAAACCCGTTGCATTTGATTTGAGTTAAACCTGTTGTATTTGGCTTAGGTTCTGCTCCTGTATTTCCATCTGAATTTTAATAGCCATAACATGCAGCTGGATTTCAGTGAATGCTGCATCACCAGAGAGGAAGAAATAAGGTCAGGATGCTGAGGTTAGCATTCCCAGGGTCCCTCTAGCTGCTGTAGAAGCCACCAGTCATTTGTGTCTCAGGTTTTCCATCTATGAAACAGGAATGGTGATTGTATCCTGTAAAAAAACATGTTGTCTACATGACAGGTGACATATAGCTAGATAAAGTGTTATGATAATCACTGCTTCTAGACATATCTGCTGGTCTAAACAGTCTTTTTAAATTTTAGACCTCTCTTCAATCAGTGTGATGAAGATGTGACTTTCAAAAAAACCCAGTTAATTCTAAAATTGGTAGTGAAAATATTTCCCAGGCTAGTTTATAATATCTCCAGTGTAGTGACATGGGGGAATGCTTAAGCTGTAGGAAGGAATGTATGGCATGGCTGATTAGTCACTGCAGAGCTTCTGCAACCGGACAGGGCTCCTTGGGATACTGGAGAACCAGGAATCCCAAACAGCTTTCTAATCCATGTGCCGATTGACATGGTCGGCACATCAGAAGAAAAAAAAGAGGGGATGGGGGAAGACACACACTGTGTATTGGATCAGGGAGTTAATATGGTAGGAGCATTTGGCCAGGCAGTGTTTCTCCTTTGGATAATTGCCCACACATCATTGTAGTGTTTACACCTGTGTGATCAATGGGGCCAAACATACTTCCTCAGCTATGGGTGGTGGCAGGGAGGGAATAATTCAATTAAGTTGTGAAGAAATTAGAAGTGATTGCAAATAGAGCTATTCTTTTATGCTGCCTAAAAATGTACTACCTGTGAACAAGGCATACTTAATCATTACGAAAAGAAGCCTGAAAGTCAGTAAAACATGCCTCTAATACTTACAGAGGGATGCCAGCTTTGGATTAAATCAGTAGCTATTTTAGTTTTGAAGACCCAACTGTCTTTTTTAAGGCATATGCATTTTGGATTTTAACACGTTTGAATGCTGCAGCTGAGACCCAGGCCAAGCCGGCCCTAAAATTGGCAGTAAAATGTTACCTCTGTGCAAGCGTGCAGAATGAAGGAATCAGGAATGTATGAGCAATAAGCACGTGCCCCCTCTCCCCGCCACTCTTCTAATGTGGAAACCCGAAGCTTTCTGGAAATAAATACCTTCTGAGCAAGGCAGAGGACTCCTCTAAAAGCTTTTCTACAGTAAATGCTAGGGAAGATAAGCTGCCAGAAGGAAAGTGCCAGAAGTAGTGCGACACCGAAGCAGCACAAGTAAGGAAGAAGTGCCCAGCCAGCTCCTGCTCAGTGCTCTGCAGTGCTGGTCTTTGCTCTTATTTTCTGGAGCCTGAAAAACCTCTACAGCTGGATAAAAAAAGAATGTCTCAATAGGCAGGTGAAAGAGAGCTGTCCACATACACTGGGCAGCAGAGTTTGCAGAAATCACAGCAATGCAAGTTGAAAGACCGTAACAAATAACCCTGCCATCCTCAGATGTTACCAGCTAATGGTAATAAGTAGTTCTGGAAACAGATCTAACCCCCATTGCTGGGGAGAAGAACAAGAGGAAACCCTGGAAGAACCTTTTCTAAACACCTTTTCTCTACAGCTTAAGATGCCTCCTCCAGTTGCAAGTGGAGGTTCTCATACCCGATTGTCTCCCTGAGGTTTTGGTGAGATTAGTCAGTGGAGATAGTGGGGAAACAAAGCCTGTTGTTAATGCACTACTGATGTTTGCATTAAATGCCAGATTGGTACTTAATGTACAGCATCAGTACTCTAGCTGAGAGGGTGTTCCTGGAAGTCTCTGATTTCTCTCCTGGACAAGTGAAGGAGGAATTTCAAGGCCAGCAAATACTTAACTCAGATACTTACCTTTAATCATATAGATTATTTCACTCACTTCACTGAAAGTATTTTAAGTGAGTTAAGGAAAGTGCAGAGATGCTTTCAGGTGTAACACTGTATGCTTTCTACTATGTGAAAAAAAATCTACATAAACATTTTGCAGTCCCTGACAAAATGCTGGCAAAAATCAAACCTGCTGCTGCTGTGTGCATGGTTCTCTCTGGGCTGAACGGGGAGTCTGAAAGTTGCCCTGAGCCTTCTGCCCTCGCCATGGCCTGTGGGCTGTAGTTGCATTTGCCAAGTGACATTTTTGTGGCCAAGGTCTCCTCCAAATGCTGTCTGGCAGTACAAAAAAAAAATAAATGAAATGGTCTCTGCTGCAAGCTCAACTCTGAAATACTATTTGGTACATGTACATTATTTCCTTTGTAAGCGATGCTTCCAATTACAAAGCTATGCTTGCAGCCTGACAGAAATGTTTGTGTATTTGGGGCTGGTTACATGTGTTGCACAAAAAGTGTTTCCAAATTTGTATTTAAACATACTGGGCCATCTTCTGTCTTTCAGCTAAGGCAGAGTGCTCCTATTGCTTGGTGTGCTACACGTGAACTTCTGGAGTGAAAACAGCACCTCGTGTTTGCTGATTTCAAATAGATGCTTGATCCCGGAGTAGTCTCTGAGGGGTTTAAAGTGGACATGGGTCCCTTATCACTGTGCTCAAAGATCCCATTGAGTCACCTTAAAGCATTTTGGTTGAAATTGCAGGGAAATTTGTTTTCAATAGAATCTCTGGTGCAGTTCATTCACTTCAGCAGGTCTTGATGGATATAACTTTACTCTGGATCTGTTCCTTCTGTATTTGTGGGTCCTTCCTGAAGTGAGTAGATATTTTGTGCCCATACATCAAGGTTAGGATGGGGCTTTCTGTCTATATATGGTGTAGATAAATTGCTTGATGACCATGAACTGGGCTATTACAGACCTCCGCAATAAATTACGTTAAGTTTTAAAAGGCTCAAAAATGGGAGCAAGGTGCTAACTGGTTTTGAGGTGGAAAATGGTCAACAAAATCCTCTTCCTTTTTTTTTTTTCTCTTTGTAAATCTATCATAATACCAGAAAGTTAGATATGAAAGAAAAGGGGCCCAGTATTAGGATGTCACTGGGATATGGAAGACTCACTTGCAGTGGCCTTGCTCTCTGCTTTCCTTTGTGTTCTGGTTTTGCCATCAGTGTTTTGTGGATAATGTTGCATTCCAGGGTATTAACAGGATTTTACATTTTTAGCTAATGATGGGGAACTTCTGACTGGTGTATTCTAGCCCTACAGTGTATTCTATTTTTGATATTTATTAACATCTGTTGTCCTACAATACACAGTAAAAGCAATGAGCCTCAGACCTCTCAATGTGTAAAAAAGGAGTGCTTAAAAATGGCAACTTTTTTTTTTTGGTTTTCTTTTGGTATTACAGTCCTAATATTTTTCCCTGTATGCTGTGTCAGTGCTGACTGGTGAGCTGGGATATGGCTGCCAATCTCTATCCCACACAGAGAAAAATAAATAGCTGTCACTCAGGTGGAATATGTATATATGTATTTTAACCAAACTTGAGATAGGATTCAAAAGAAAAAAGGGACTTTGAAGTCTGTTTTGTAGTTTTAATTAATGCAATGAGGGGTTTTATTTTACTCTCAGTGGAGATAATCTTAATCCATTCACAGTGACCTTTTCTTGTGCAAATTAGCTATACACGCTTGTTTAAGCAAATGGGCTTTTGCAAGATGTTTCTTCCTAAAGACAGAGCTTATAATTGAAAATTGGCTTATTCCCATCTGTCTGGCCTGTGTGAGAATATAAACATAGATCCTGACTTCTTTGTATATAAAATATAATCATGTATGTGTGTGTGTATATACACATAGACACACATACAAAAAATATTGCTCTGCCTGCAGGATGTGGTAAAATTAGACTAATGGTGTCAAAAAGTTTCAGTGCTAGAAGTTGCTGTCAATATAGCATCTATGTGCAAAGTCCAGGACACTCTGGAGAATGGAGGGGTGTTCAGTCTGGATCCTTTTGACTCAGACAAGGTCAATGCCATTCACAGTTCCATGGGCTTGTCAGAAGTACAATTTGCAAATAACAGGCGGGAAACTGTTGGGATTTGATGTGTGGTTTTGGTGAATGATTTTGTGGTGATTGATGTAATGGGGGAAAAAAACCCAGAAGTGTCTATCAGCACTTTCATTCAGAGGAGCATGGATCATTGCAGCGATGTGATTAATTGCCAAAATCTGATTGTTTATTCCCCTCTCCACACTTAACAATAACCACGAAGTGAGTCATTCTATTCCCCCATCCCTTTATTTTAGTGTCTGCTTGATAAGGAAATATTCCTTTGGCATAGTTTGAATATTTTTTTGCTTTGTACAAACCTCTTGTGAACACAGTTATGCTTGGCTTTGACTAAATCTGAATAGAAATCAGGGTCACAGAAGTACTGCAACAATGCTTTGGGTATCAAAATATTTAATGTGAGTTTGTTCTTGGAAGTCATGCACTGTTTATACAGAACTGGTTCATTATTGCAAAGGCAAAATTACTTCCTTTCCTTATCAGTCTCATTACCACTCCCCCCAGCTCTCTCCCATGGTGGTTGCTCCTGAAGATGAACAAAAAGGAGCTGGAGAGGAGGCTGACAGACATACATGGAGAGAGTTAGTTAACCTGGTGCTGAACCGTCTTGGTTGGGGATGATTTTATCCAGATGTGTCTCAACAGCTGTTTGCATTTTCACACCCAGTTACTCTAGGACTCACCACTAATTGAATTTTCTCTTTTCTCCCTGTTCTTGTTAGGTATGATTACCGTGAAATGCTGCACAATGCCACTTTCTGTCTGGTTCCCCGTGGCCGCAGGCTTGGCTCTTTCAGGTTTTTGGAAGCCTTGCAGGTAAGAGCTGCATTTAAAGCAGTGACTACACTGCAATTCAGTGTGCAGTAACAGGGAGGCGGGAGGAGGGAAATGTGTTTCATTTCCCTAGTGGACAGTAATCCACTTTGCAAAAGCCTCTATTCATACTTCTGGAGCAATTGGCAGCTTCTTCCCAGGAGGGGCTGAGGCGCTGAACTCATCTGAAGGTTGGATTGCGTTATCTCCAGGAAAAGGGTTTCCCTGGATGTGGTGGGGCTGAGAGATTGATTTAGAACACTATTTTGTGAAGCTGTGAGACATCCCCTGGGAGACACTGGCCTTTACACATAAGCCCTGGGGCAGTAAAAATAGCTTTTTGTTTTCGCTTAGCTAAAACAGACCTGCTAATGCTTTGCCAGTTTCGAGATGCTGCTTGCTGAACACGCAGAAGGTGGCCTGGCGGTGGTAAAGCTCCATATGGAAGCTTCACATGAAGGTGGATATAAGCTGATCTCAGGGAGTTCGCGTGCTGTCTGGGACAGCACCTGAATATTGTTCACCTTGTAAAAAGTGTTTCGGTTAGTGGTCCCTTTTTTACTGGGGGCCAGCAGCAGAAGGCAATACAAAAGGGCTCCAGAGTCCCTGTGGCCAGGCAGCCCGGTGGTGAAGCCTGACACCTGCCTACTCCACCTTCTGCCTGTCTCGTGGGAATCTTCTTGGCAAACATCAGCCTAATCCTGGGGTCCTGGATCTTCAGCCAGGCATAGAGAGCATTTTGTGAGGTGCTGCAACTCACTTGTAGGTCTGGAATCTGGATTTTCATGGGGGCTGGAGTGGAGAGAAGGAGTTGCTTGCTTTCAGTGAAATGGCAAATGAACACACCTTACAGGGTCCTGCCTCCAGGAGTTGTTTTGCCATTTGGAAAGTGTCACAGCATTGACAGTAAAGCTGTTAATGAATGGCATCCCATCTCTTTTCATCATCAACCAAAAAATGTCCCAGCCACTGTTAGAGAGTATTGTTCACTGCAGTGCTGAGTAGGATTCAGGTACCTAAGTATAGGTATATTATGTCAGTTTAGAAGCCTGGGGTACCCAGAAACCCTTCTGGCTTTCTTCTGCTTCTCCAGAAGGACTCCAGTAGATCCTGTGTCACGTCTGCCCCTTTTGATGGGTTTTTTTGATACCCTACATTGGATATCTACTACAAGTAGTATCAACTACTTTGGTACCCTATGTATCTGGACACATAGGTGTAACCACTGAACCTCGCACCTGCAATCAAATTTGAGATCCAAGTTCTGGACTGTCACTTGCCTCTTTCTCCTACTGAAGAGAAGATTAATAGCCTGAGAAGTGCTGTTCTCTCTTCAGAGGAAGAAGTGGGACTGGCTTATGGGAGATGACAAGTCACTTCAGATCCTCCTGAAGAGCCCTCCCCAGCTCTTCTCTCATCTGGGCCCAAAGTCTTGCAGCTTCTGTTAGAAACATTACATGTTAGAGGGGAAAGCAGGGAGTGTACCTCACTGCACAGGACTTGTGGGCTCCAGGTCAATGATAAAATGTAGGCAACTGAGGATTTCACTATCAGGCTAGCAGCAGTATTCACCAGTAATGGTATATTCCCAGTTTCTGTCTGGATGCAGGTAATGTTGAAATTAATCCACATTAGGGGAATGTTTTAACCATGAAAACACATTACTAAGTGTTCTCTGTTTGGCTTTTTTCATGCACTGATGTAATTCCTTACACAGAAGATCACAGTTGTTTACACATAATAGTCACTCCTATAATGCAGAGTTGCCCGGTCTAAGATGCTGTGCGTGATACATCTTACCAAGGAAGGTATAGCAGTCTGGAAGATTCCCCTTTATACTGTCTTTTGGGAGGCCTGAACCCTAGTCTGGACCAAACTCAGAGGACTTAAGCTTGGTTTGATCCAAAAGAAACTGAACCAGAGCACAGATTTGATAAAAATCCTCTGGTACTAGGTTATTTCACCATCACATCAGAGGGTTTTTGGTTTGGATCTTATGTTGGGATTGAGCTGACCACAACATAGTGGTGATCATTTGTTTATGGAAATACTGACCTATTTGCTAAGTATTTGCCAACTGTCTGTGCAGAAGAACTTGTAAAACTCGTAAAAGTTAGTTAGTTTAGACATTAGTTTAGATCATACTGGTAAGAAATAGATATTAAATATGTATGCTTTTTGTTTGTTTTAGGACATACAGCAATTCTTATTTTTGTAGACAGGTGATGACAGACAAGTTGTATTTGTGCAATTGCCTCTGTTTGGAAAGTTTATACCAAGCAGGGTAGAGAATTTACTCCTTCGTGGGAAAGGTGGTCAGGAGTTAAATACGATCTGTGTTTTCTGTAGGGTTGTCAGTAACATACTATAAAATTTAGGGAAGTTGCTCCCTGCTAAGTGGTTCACAAAGCAGCAAGGAAGGACATCATTTTGTCTTTAATTCTCCAGTGTTCCATCTGCTGCATTGAACAGTTCTGCCCTTGTCCAGCAACGTAAGCACCAGATTGCGAATGCCGCTGTCTGTACGAACCCCACTTGTCAGTACATATGAAAAAGCCCAAAATGGAAAACTGTGAACACTTGGGCTGCCCTCGTGGGTTCTGGCCTCTGGCGTTCTTTGCCATGTTGCCTCTCCTGATCTAGTGCAGAGAATGGGGTCGTGGTGTGGGTGGAAAGCTCGAAGCTGCCCTGGCGGTGGGTCAGCTGCTGATGGTGGCCGTGCCTCTGTGCCCACAGGCTGCCTGCGTCCCGGTCATGCTCAGCAACGGATGGGAGTTGCCGTTCTCGGAAGTGATTGATTGGAACCAAGCTGCCATCATAGGCGATGAGAGATTGTTATTACAGGTAAGAGAGAGACCGCGGCCTTCAGCAGATCAGTTGATTATTGCTGCCACCATCTAAGCGGACAGGGAAGATGAATCCAAAAGGTCAGGGCTGTAAAAGATTTTTTTATCATGAAGGGATTGTCTGTGTCAGACTGGCTGTGAACTCATTTAATATGACATCATTCATTATTTGACCTGAAGGTCGTTGCAGCTACCAGGTCACATTCTTACGTGCAGGAGACTTTTATTTTTGTAAAGAGCATGAAATCTCTTGTGGTGTGGAGCACTTGGATGCCAATCTGAGGTAGTACCACAGTCCGGGTACTGTGATGAAAGTGAAAATATTTGAGGGTGGATTCTGCTCCAGTCCTTAAAGAACAGTTTGTCCTCAGGAAAGCAGGTATTTTCTCAGGCAGGTGTTATCATCTAACAATTTAGTAGGAAGCAGAATTTGTCCTTTTCCTGATGTGTGGACCATGTAGCATTGCTTTCTGAAGCAGTACTCATGTCACTTATTATTAATCTTGAGGTCGTAGAAGAAAAGTGGGCTGAGAAGTTACAAATTCCCTGCTACTTTCAGCACCTACTTTGGTTTTAAATGCACTACGGTTGTTTTGGGTTTTTTCAGCTACGTTAGTGGGTTTTACAGTCCAAATATATTCTGTAAATTCTGCAGAGAATTTCATGTTAGAAGTTCTTGAAAAACTGTTTTTTTCCAAAGTGCTATTGTCCAGCATAAGGCTGAGATCTGCAAGATCTGGAATAAACACAAAGTAACCACTAAGAGCGATATGGGGGTTTTTTTGATCCTTGAATTTAGTGTCATCCACATTGAGAAGGTAAAGGTATTACCTTCACACCACATTAAAGGTATAGGTGTGGTGGCACCCCAAAACAACCTTTATATCTTTGCGATGTCATCATGTGGCTGTTAACTTGTCTAAAGTAAATATTTGTGAAGAGCTGGCCTAGCAAGCCTTGCAATGTGCTGCCTATTCTGCTTAATGTCTTACAAGCTGCAAATACAAAAGGGCCATTTGATTTTTGCTTCTATGGACAGCACATTTTTTCTGAGCAAAATTATGTCTCTCTTTAAACAATAATAATTTGCCGATCTTCATGTTTTCCGGTAACGTGCCATTCGTTCACTTCACACAGCTGCTTCCATATTGAACAGCTACTGCACTGTTATTAACAGTGTTTTTAAAGAGCTGGCAGTGGGCCTGAATGTCTGCTCTGGGAAGTGTTTTTGTTATGTTACAGTTTTTCATTTCCTGTTTGAGAACAACTCGGATGTTTTTATTTGCATATTCTCCTCATCATAGCGCTGGGAGAGCTTAATCCAGCCTTTCTGAATTTATTTGTGCAGGGTGGATTTCCCTCCCCCCTACTCATTGCTGAAATGACCTTTTATTAAAGTTCTAATAATTCCAATGTAATCATGCCAGATTAGTATTAATACATCATTTTCTCCACCTGTCTTTCTGGACAAGTAGATTAATAGGCAAATGCATTTAAAATGGGAGCCCTGATTTTTCTTTCCAGCTGTTGTAACAGAGCTCCCATCAAGACTCTTTTTAACCTTGACACAGTGTTTGCTGGCCCTCATGAGCATGGTATGGTGTGTAAAATCATAGCTTCGTGCAGTAACCTTCATGGTAAGAGCAGCATTCCCTTTCAAAAGGTGTAGTGGGGATTGAGTATTGATTTTATGGGTTGCTTACACACGTAAGCACACACACCACACAAGGTTGCACATATTGCAATTAAACGTTTATTGAGACAATGCTGTATCACCACTATAACGTGACTTAAATCTTGTCTGCTACTGATAATGTTTCTGGGTGTGATTAATACACATCTGTGCAGCCAGTACAGGCAATGTTTATTTCCTTTTACTTATTGGAACACATCACAAATAGTGATGTGATCTCTTAGAAAGACAAATGCCAATACATGTTTTCAGGTTCTGTCTTTCATACTACTTTTGCAGGCAGTATTTTTTTACCTGAACACCTGTGTTTTACTTAAAGGGCCTATAGGGAAGGGATATAAAATAGCGTCTTGGACAATCTGACCATTTTCTTCTGCTCCACCTTGCTGCAGTGCTAACTCTCCATAAGCCCAAAGTCTGTATTATATTAGCAGTGTCTCTAAGATTATGGTCTAGGAGTTGAAGGGCTGAGAGAGCAAATATTGGCCCATTGACACTCCACCCAGTGGAGCATTGAGCAACGTGTTCATACCTGGTTGCAAACTCTGCAAGTAAAGAATTTGCTGGTTCTTATGAAAATTTTTTACATGTAAATTCTTAAAGTCGCAAATTTTCTTCAGGAAAGAGGTTTCACAGGAAATCATTTGATTTGGGAACATGTGAAAGCAAATAGTGGTCACCGCCTCTTCTCAGAATATTAGGAATAAGCAGACTGTGTTTTGATCAGGAAAGGGTTGAATTTAGTGGGATGCAGGCAAACTTCAGAACAAGCTGGAATGCACAAGGACCAAATACAACGGGTATTTAAAACTAATGACTCAGGTAAAAGATTTATGAAGAACCAGTGTCTGAGAACAAGTTCACCTAATTTAGTGGTTGGACTCTGTGAGCTAAGAGGTCTTTTACAACTTAAACAATTCTGTGATTCCTGTTAGAAATCACAAAAATGTAGGTGCAGCAACACAGCTGTTGATTTCTAGAAAAAGGTGAGCACAAATCAGCAACATATCCTAAATACCTTTCTAGTATCTAGTATGACTGGCCCTCATCACTGAAGCAAATTTCAGTTAAATCTCCTTGATAATGTCACTTTGCAATTGTCCAAGTTGTACTGGAGGCCTTGGTCAATGTCCTAAGTTAAAAAATGGCATGTACACACCTTAGTTTCAAGAAGCACATGGAGGTGGTGGAAGATGTAGACACAAAGCCCTTCCCTTCTGATCCAGTGAGCAGTTACATTTTTTAATAGAAAAGTGCTACAGCAGGACAATTTACAGTTTATTTGTAAGGCAACTTATACAACAATTTATGTGTAGATTTAATGGAAAGAGGGCAAAAATGAGCACTGTTGTCCCTTGTAAATAACAGATGTTGTGGAAGATGTTATTCTTTCCACCTAAGGTAATTAGTAAAATGCAATTTGATCCCCAGGCTCCCAAAAAGTGGAGTCTTACTTAAGGTGTTGCTATGTTTTCCTTAAGGCACTTAGTGTTGCCATGCTGTGGTAAATGCAATTCCAGATCCCGTTAATATACTTGGAATGTTGGGATTATTGTTGAACTCTCAACCCCTGCAGGTACTAGGTTGTTAAAATACTAGTCCATGAAGAGTTTTGTGGGATGAAAAGCATGAAGGTTGCATGGAGGAGCTCCTTAGTATGCCACACCACAAGGCTGCAGGGGGGTAGCTTCGTTACCATAAAACAATCAAAAACTAAAAGAAAGCAGATTAAAAAAAATAATATATTCAATATCAGAGGTTATAAAGGGCTGTGTCTCATTTATTTTACATCAAGGCTTTAACTGTTGACACACATCTCTGTTGGACAGGAGTGCTGAAGCTGTACAACCTGCTAATGGAGGAGAGGGCTTGTCAGCAGCATATTAATTTGATGAGATTGTGTTGTTTCTAAAGCTTCTGACTATATTACATCTTGTGTTACAGATTCCTTCTACAATCAGGTCTATCCATCAGGATAAAATCCTAGCACTTAGACAGCAGACGCAGTTCTTGTGGGAGGCTTATTTTTCTTCAGTTGAGAAGATTGTATTGACTACACTAGAGGTGAGTAAAAATTGTCTGGGACCTTGCCAAGCAGCGAGATTTCCGTACCTGTCCAACTGCTGCTGTCCTCAGCTGGTGTCAGACCTTGGTTTTCATGACATGCAATTGGTCACTGGGAAAAAAGTTCAGCATCTTGATGAGTTTTCTCCCCTAAGGAAATACTTTCTTCATTATTGGAATCCACATTAGAAAACTGACATGGTGAAAAATGGGAGCTACCCAACACATGGAGGAGTTGTCATGTGTGATCTTGACTTTGCAAGGCTTTATGGCTTATGAATCATTATCCTTGTCATTGGTAGTAAATGTATTTCTTAAGAAACCCTTTTGGAATTCTTTTTGGGAAAAATGCTACTGTAGAGCTCCTCCTTGACCATTCCTTAAAATTTTGATACCTTGTGATGGGGCTATTGATCTGGCTCAGGGAAAAGGGGGAGCTTGTAAATACTATGTCTTATCTTCACACACAGGAGAAGGGAAAGGCCTGATCGTTCTTATAAATTATTAATAGATAATCATAATTAGACTGCTATTAAAAGGGGAGACAGATGATCTCAAATGTGGAGAGAATCCTTTCTGAATTCAGAGACAGAGGAAGGATGAAAGGCTCTTCAGAAGTAGGGTCCAGGCTGCAATTTCAAAAGCAGGTTTCTTTTTTCAATTTGCAATTTTTCACATAAATTTTTGACACATTTGATACCACTGAAAGGGGCTCACTTTGTAGGTGCAAATGCATTCATCTTATGCTAATGCTTCTGCAATTGCACCTGTCTTTGTGTACAGTTGTAATGCACAGTTATTAAGGCTCCACATTTCCTGCTGTGCCTGCTTCCCCCTGAAAACTGCAAATGAGTGCCCATGGCTGATCACCCTCCAGCTGCTGCAAGGCAGCCCCTTAGTTTTTTCCATGCCAGTGAAGAAAAACAGCCAGGGAACATTTGCAGAGCCTCTGGCATGGCTATCCTCACAATACTCCCATTGCCCTCAGAAGAGCATGTCTTCATCTGTGCTGCCTGTTGGGAACTGTTCTTCATCTTCAAACTCCTCGTAAGCACTGAGAGGTACTGATAATTACCACAGCCCACATCAGGATCAGACTCACAAAGGTGGAAGACCATGTGCCATTGCTCACAGTTTAATTAACTGATAGAAGTGCTCCAAGGGACCATCAGGTGCCTCATGCATTATCTGCCTTCCCTGCATGTGCCCTGTTATTGTTAGGGATTGCCAAAAGGACAGGAGCACACAGCTCACCCCACTGCCCCTCTCATGCCTGTGCTGGGGCTGGACTCCAGGGTGCATAACCTGCAGCTCCCACAGCCTTGGTGTCCATCACATCGAGCTCCAGTGGTCACACATGTGTCTTTAGTGCTGCTTTGGGACACATTGGCCCATGTGGCTTCAGGAGCCCAAGGGACAGCAAAACCTCTAAAGTTGAAGCAGATGGGTAACCAGCAAGCTGGAGTTACTGCTCAGAGCAGAAAAAACAAAGTGAAGACAAAAGCCATCCCGGAAGATTTAGTTTAATGAAACCAATTAATGTATGCCTGGTGTTGAAGATATGTTCTGGATTTTTTCATTTGTTTGGGAGACTGATTTTGGTTTGAGATTTTTTTTTTGTTTTTTAATTCAGGACTCTGAATCTTTTGAGACAGCTAAGAGGGATTCTTTTCTTTTCACTCATTTCACATTTCAACTTGCCTAAGTAAAGTCCCAAGTTAACTTACCTTAGGAAAGGATTAAAACAGTTGAGAGTGACCTTTGTTGTCTGAAGCCTGCAAGCAGTATATCCTCTTCTTAAAATCTAATGCCTGGAAGTAAATTCCTAGCAAGACTTTTTTTTTTTTTTT
>WAAG01037105.1:0-33844 GCA_013390105.1 Tichodroma muraria | reverse complement strand
TGTGGTTATGGTCCATATTCTCTTGTAATACTGTTGTGTCAGAATTCTCTGATGATTCAAGGTGTCATCAGAATAATCACTTGCCCTCTAACTGCAGTGCCAGTGTATGTCCCTGTCTGAGGATATCGGCACAGAAAAAGTCTTCACCAAATCAGACGTCTGCAAGGACATCACAGCCCTTTATTCTGCACACCTCTGGAAACCTTAAGTCACATTTTAAGTTCCTTGATCATCTCACAGCATTTGGTGGCTGTTGTGGTTTAACCCCAGCCAGCAGCAGAGCCCCAGGCAGTTGTTCATTCACTCACCCACCGGTGGGGTCAGAGAGAGAATCAGAAGGGTAAAACACAGAAAACTCATGGTTGAGATAAATACAGTTTAATAGGGAAAACAAAAGCTGCGTACAAAAGTGAAGGAAAACAAAGAATTAAGTCACTGCTTCCCACTGGCAGGCAGTGTTCAGCCATCTCCAGGAGAGCAGGGCCCCATCACGTGTAATGGTGACTTAAGAAAACAAACACCATCACTCCAAATGTCTTCCTCTTCCTCCTACTTCTCCCCACTTTATATCCTGTCATATGGTCTGGAATTTCCAGACCATACTTAGGCCATACTTCCGACCCAAACTTAGGGCAGTTTGGGTCGCCTGTCCTGGCTGTGTCTCCTCCCACTCTCCCAGGCACCCCCAATTTCCTCGCCATCGTGGCCGTATGAAAAGCGAAAAAGGCTCTCTGCAAGCCCTGCTCGGCAAGAACAAAAACATCTCTAGAGTGCCAACCTTGTATTCAGCACAAATCCAAAACACAGCCCCATAGCAGCCACTGTGGAGAAAATTAACTCTACCCCAGCACAGTGGCCTAAGCCAAACAGCTCATAGTCCAAAATAAGATGTTTGAATCATTTGGCCAGCAACTCCCTGTGGTAGGGACAGAGGAACTGCCCAGTGCCTTGGACAAGGTGTGGGTCAGGCAGTGATGCTCACGAGTGTCTGCTGCAGGCTGGTGAGTGGCAGCACTGGCAGTGCAGCAGCGGGCTGCTGCAGGCGCCATCGGATGCATGCTACAGCATATCTGCACTTCTTCATCTTCGTCTTCTCTTGAAGCAAACCCAAAACATCCCTGCACAGCATGCCCAGGCCTCCACTCAGGAAGAGGAGGGGAGAGGGACAGCACAGACAAGAAATGCTGGATGCCTGGCTAGGACCTGTTGAAAAGCAGTAATGATTAAGGCAATATATGAACTTTTTGAAGTGTGAGGATGAGGGAGACAAAAATACTGGACTATTAATGCATTCAAAAAAGAAATAGGAGATCTTGCCAAAGATCCTAACCCCTTTCTTCCCTTACTAAACTTCCTGTCATGCCTCATCATTGGAGAGACCAGGTAGATGCTGTCTCTGCAATATGTGCAACGCTCTGCATTTTAATTCCTTGTTGTCCTCCATGTTATTTTTTTTACACTTTTTAGTTCTCTTTCTGCCAAGTTTTCCCACTTTATCCTGACAGACAGCTAGGTTTCTTACGTAGGCCCAGGAGAGTGATGAATTAGCGATCCATTTCTTACCTGTGGGGAGCCGCCTCGGCAGCTCGCGGGGCGGATGCCGAAGCGCGCCGGTGGGCTCGTGTGGCTGACGTGCTCCCCAGGCAGCCTGTGCTCCAGTGGCACCGGGGCCCTGCCCCTGCTGGAGCTGCGCTGGCTCCGGGCGCGCTCAGGCGCGTTGAGCACGAGCCATGTGCTTCCCCTGCAGCCTTGTCGGCTACCAGTGCCCTGGAAAACTCCACCGCCTGTGGAAAACTCCTGGCCATGTAAACTTACAGACTTCCACTTATCTGATCGTGCCCCAGTTCTGGGTAAACGAGAGGGAGGAGCTGTAGTATTTATGCTTTGTGGTAAACACTCACAGATAAATACTTTCTGGGTTCTCTCTTGTTTAGCAGAATAACTTGCAGTTGGGTAAACAGCAGTTATTGTCTGTGGTTTTTTCCTGTCCCCACTGCCATGTGGGAGATCTGACAACTGATACACCTAACTTTTCAACTATAAATATTCAGATACATTCTAGTTAGTGATGGCATCGCAGTCCTAAGACTGTTACTAAAAAAAAAAAAAGTTAAATTAACTTACTCATGTGAGTGAATTACTGCATATTAGCTATGGTAATTGGCTGTAGGCAAAATTCAGAAAAGCATGCATTTAACATCTGCCCCAGTTTAGCAGTACATGTATTGCCACCAGCAGTGGGTTGTCTAACACAATGTAACTGGTGTTTTAATCTTCTCTTGTCATGGCAATCAAAAATTCCAGGAAAACCGCTGCTTGCGGCAATACTTATTCATGTATTGACCAAATGTCCCTGAACTTAGCAGCTTACAGAGATTTTAGCTTGTTTAGACTGCAGCAGCTGCTTTTGTTCTTCTTGTGGTGGGTCTTTTTGCTTGTTTTTTGGTTTTCCTACAGTTCAGTCCAGCTTCAGAAACATGAAGTTTCACCTAGATACATCTATGTTAAGGCCAGAGACATTGGGCTAGAACAACCATCATGTTCTTGGCACTCAAGCCCTGTGCACTGCATAAACTGCCAGTTACATGAAAACCTCCTTGGAAGATAACAAAAGATGAGCTGCAGAAGAAGGCAAGGCATTCCTGGTTAGCCAGCTTGGGGGAAAATTCATCCTTCACCACCCACTGTCCCTTTGCAGCATTCCATCTCCAGACCTGCTAACTTCTAGTGCTCCAAGGGAAGGCAAATCTGTAAGAACGTGTGGCTCGAGAGTGTATTGCACTTAGGAAGTTGCACCTTCTTTGGAGGCTGTATTTGTCCTGTTAGAGTCCCACTGCTGAATCTTGTTATGCCTTTGCAGGAAGTTTAAAGAATTTCCCATCAGTGTAAGAACCATTCTTGTTCCTGCAATCAGGCATCCGATGTGAAGCAACTGTAATTTCATAAATACATACTAATTGTACAGCCTGGTATCTTTTTTTCTTTTTTGGCTTGTGGTGTTCTAGATTATAAAGTGGATGACCTAGCAATCTGTTCTGACTGTAAAAATCTAGGAATCTCTGGGTTTGGCCCCCTACAGAGTCAGACAGTAGTTGAAAAAAGATCATCTATTTATCCAACAAGGAACTGTTACAGAACTGAGACATGGAATCAGTGATGTATCTGAATGCTAATATCCCTTTATAATTAAGAAAAAAATTAAGAATTATTGCAGCGTGATTTGCTGAAAGTCTTTTTGGTTTTGAATACTCTCATTATCTCCTACTATTACCTAGCTTTTTAATGCCATCTTCAAATAATTATCTTCTATGAGTTCTGGATAGTAAAGCTGACAATGAACTAATCAGGCTTACAACTGCTAAGATACTCAAATAGTCAAAATATTTGACTTGAAATATAAAATGCAATAAATTGTATGGTCCCCATGTCCAGAGAGACTAATGAGGTGCTCTGAAAACTATGGCGCAAAGGCTGAGCTGCTGGAGTGGTGTCAGAATGTGCAGGTTCTGAGTCCTTTTAAGAGAGATCAAGGAGGAGTGTCTACTAATTTGAGTGCCTCAGCTTTTTGAAAAATGGGTGATGATTCCATTCAGCTGGAATCCCTGAAGCTTCTACCACTGACTATGACAGTCTATTTAAAAATCATTACTTCTCTTGTTTTCCAGATTATTCAGGACAGAATATTTAAGCACATATCACGTAACAGCTTAATATGGAACAAACATCCTGGAGGGTTATTTGTACTGCCACAGTATTCCTCATATCTGGGAGATTTTCCTTACTACTATGCTAATCTTGGTGAGTGAATCCTTGCTATAATGTAGTAGCATCTGGAATTTCTAGTGGAATTTAGAAGTTTTGTCTTTGAGTAGCATGTGCCAAGTGACTTACCATTCATTTCTAGTTAATGATGCTTTTCATTTGTCCTGTCTCAATCTTCGCTGCCCACTGTAGACTGGAACATCTCTGACTCATCAACATGCATCATGTGCCTCTTGCTTGCAGAGATTGTTTAAAAAAACATCTATATTCCTTCGTACTTTTCATTTGCTGGTAATTAGTGCCTGAGTTGCTGACCCATTCATGGCCTGAGGGGACATAAGAGGAATAGCTTTTTCCTTTCTTTGTTTATTTGTGCTTGGCAAATTGGAAAAATGGTAATTTACCCATGACGCTTTTTATTGGAGTGCACACTTGGTATGGATTTACTCTGCATACTATGTGTCTTCATATGGATCCCACTAGAGGGAATGAATAGGGATTAGGTTCATGCCTTTTTCCTGAAGCAGAGCTTGAACAATGAGTTCTCCAGGCAAATGTGCCTCCAGGCTGAAAGGATCCTGCTTACCAGACTGCTGCTACTTTTGGCTCAGCTTGTGCCATCCCATTTTTGTGGATCTGTACTGCTCACCTGCTAAAAATTGACAGTTGCTGTGTTAAAAAAGGGAGAAGAAGGTTTCTGTGGTAATTCTGATGAAAAACGACTATGACCCCACACTGATGAATTTAGATGAGGTTGAGAGCAGTAATGAAGAGTAGGCGCCAGTAGGATGTGTTATTCCAGGCAAAAAAGGAAATCATAGCAAGACAAAAATTTAAAAATGGAAGGCAAGGATGCAAGCAGAATTATCAGCTCAGGATGTAATTGAAGATGCATGTGGGTAGGAATCAACCCAGAAAGAGCAAAAATTTGACAGAGGCTGTAATGGAACTGAGGAAAATGAATAAGCTTCTGGAATTTGTGGAGATAATCTGTAAAAAACATCAAGCATCCAGAACCAGGCAGCAAAACAGAGCCTGTGTCAAGAAAGACATTTGGCTGAACAAACTAGATGTCAGTATTGTGGGACAAACTGGATGAAAGAGATTACAGGACATCTGTGGAAACAGTGAGTAAGAAAAGGAAATAATTGTCTTGGAGTCCGGTATTTCAGAGTGGAAGTTAAAGGCGCAGAGTGGGAGTTAAAGGGAAGTGTGATCTCCTCTGAAGCATCTGGTATCTGAGAGGAAGGGAGATGACCTAAAAAAACCCGGCAAGGTTTGCATTAAGTGCAGATTGTTTTTTCCATTCCCAAAGTCCTTTAATCTGTGGTAACTGGGGCGATTTTGTCTTTAACTGAGCACGTCTCTCTTCACTTCAGGTCTGAAGCCTCTTTCCACATTCACTGCCGTTATCCACGCAGTAACTCCCCTGGTTTCCCAATCTCAGCCTGTGCTGAAACTCCTGGTTGCTGTAGCCAAGTCCCAGTACTGTGCACAGGTAAGCAGCAGTGTTGGGCTGTCAGTCACAGCAGAGACAAACCACTCTGACAGGAATGCGGAGCCTAGTGACTCAGCCCTGTTTCACCCCCCTGTTTCAATTCTGATGTTTCTTTCCTCTGAGATTTCTACTGTCTATGACCTACATGCATGGGAAATTAAAATTCTGAGTATAATGGGAGTGGAGTAGAGATAGTAATTAAACCCATTGTTACATGAGACAGGTAAAATAATGAGTGCACTTTAAAGATCGGCATTGTGTGTGCTGCAAACTGTTCAAGGATGTCTATGCCTCAAGAGCCGATACATGATCTTCCTTCTTCCCACTGTGACTTTTAATCTCATCAGTGCCAGGATTTTGGCTTCTCTAAAAAAACCCCTGGGGAGTTCAGTAGGAGCACCCTCTTGCAGTGGAGTGTCACAAGCAGATTTGCCTTTAATGAGAGCCACAGTAAATCAGTCACATCTGTATCACGTGGCTGAGACAGAGACTTCCCAAGTTCCTGTCCAACCTGAGAGGATATTTGCCAGAGAGGATATTTATTGTAAGTAGTTGGCTTGGGTGAAATCAATGTAGGAAGTGTTATTTTTATGCAGATTTGTTTCATTGCTTTTGATTTTGAAATTCCTAACTTGAATTTAACATGTCTGTCTGGAAATCTGAGACCTTAAAATATGAACCGCATTGCCACAAAGGTCTTTGATTGTGGTCCAATATTCTCTTTCAGATTATTGTTTTATGGAATTGTGATAAACCCCTCCCAGCCAAACACCGCTGGCCTGCCACTTCTGTGCCTGTCATAGTCATTGAAGGAGAAAGCAAGGTAGGTGGAGAGGAGCATGGTAAAAGGTTGCCTGCATTCTCTGATGGGACGGGAATTTATTTTTCCAGCAGCTTTGGTGAAAGCTTTGTAGTTCCCAACAAAATGACAACTCCCTTCTATTCCTTGGCCTTTTGTGCCAGCTTAGTTGCAGATTTTTGTTTCATGCATGGGCCCTGTGCACTCAGAAATCATCAGCATGGCAATTAATGCCTTGAATCTGAGATTGACAGGTTGGACCCCATTTTGAAATGTGACCCCACCACTAGATAGTGCTGACCCCGTCGTTGGAGATTCCATCTGTCTGCAGGTGCATGAAAGTAGTGATGCAGCTGCAGTCATTGAGTCTGAGAAGTCACGTGCAAGACTGGGGGTCAGCTGTGGGCTCAAAAGCAGAGTAAAAAATGAGAATTTGCCTTTTAAAAGTATCTTTTACAGCCTTGTAAGGTACTGCTGTCATCAAAAAAAAAGAAAGGGACATGGGACACTTGTGTGGGAACAAAATCACCATGTCATCTCTTGGTGTGCAATACACATCTTGTTTGTACTTTCACAAAGCCAAAATAGATGCCATCAGGTGAGAAAAGATGTTTTTTTAAATTCACACTGAAGTGAATGGTTCCTTTCCAAATGCAGGCCTGAGAGAAGCAAGACTTCTTGCTTCTAGAATCTGAAACAGATTTGAGCTGGACCTCTCTGCAGTCTCTGTCAGCTGGCTCCGGAGCTCTGTGTTGGCAAAGGAAACTTTTAGTTGCTTTGCCTGTACAATCCTGTTTTGAATTTGTAATCTTGTCTTTGGTCTTTTCTCCTTGTCACCTCAATAAGGGACAGAGAGCCCTGCAAGGTTGGCAGCTAAAGGCTCTGGCCTTAGCTAGCCATGTAAACAGTATCAGGAGAATTGCTGTAGGGCCAAGAAAGGTTGTAGAGATTTCTGAGCCTTTTGAATGTTCTGTGTGGTTTTATTTTCTCTTGTAAAACTAGCAGAGGTGAGATAGAGGAGAAATCTCTGACCAGTTCTATAGTGTTTGTAGAATTTGGCCCCAAGCACTGTTTCAATTACAAATGACTCTCCTGAGTACACAAAGGTGTGTTTATAGTGTATATAGTACTCTTCCCTCTAACATCCCAACGTATGCCGAATGGCTTCTTGTGGAGAAAGCTGGTTTTTTGGACCAAGCTTGCAGAGCCAGAGCTGCATAGTTCAAAGGTTGCACAAAGGAACTGCTTTTCATCTCCAAACTTGGCCAAGGCCTGCTGGCAGGCCCCAGTACTCCATGCAGCTGATCACGGTGGTCTGCCTTTACCAAACCTTCACTCTTCCCTTGAAATCAAATATTGTAACACCCATTATACAAAATGGTACTTCAGCTATAAAAAAAACACATGGCAAGTCCTGACTGTTGTACTGTTTGAAAATTTTGCTCAGTCTGTAAAGGATTAGGGATAGGAACATGGGTCTCCTGCTGGCTGCTTGCTCTGCTTCGTCTTCGTGTAAGCAAAGCAAAACCCTCGGGCCCAGCCGGATCACCTCTTCATCAGAGCCCTGCCTCCCCTGACCAAGGCCATCATAGTGGGAAGGGGGGCTCTCCAGACAGATATTGTGAACATCCTGACTATGGAGATAGACCTTTCTCTGAATTAAGGCATAGATTCCAAAGACTTGTTCCCAAACAGGTTACAAGGGATGTAGAACAGACCATGTCAATTAGGAGGGTTGCATAAAACTTCTCCATGTCCCTGTTTCCATACAGTGGATTCCTCTTACTGGGCTTGACCTTTGAAGTGTTTTCTTGTCATACAAAATTGGTAAAGAAGTCTAGTAACTAACCAGGCAATTTTTCCTAGCCAGTGAGGGAAACAAACTGTATTGTGTCCTTGTTATTCTTCATCAGTTCTCAAAAGCTGCTATTTAGTCTGATAAAGAAACCATATGGATTTTCACTTCTTACTGTTATCTTTTTGATCCAGCTTTCCCATCTATTTCCTATTACTTTGACGACTGTCCTGCTATATCTTTAAAAAGCTTATTCTGTATATAGGTTTTTTATATATAGGATGGTTTGAGTTGGAAGGGACCTTAAAGACTATTTAGTGCTGACCCCCCTGCCATGGACCAAGAAACCTCCCACCAGACCAGGTTGCTCTGAGCCCTGTGCAGCCTGGCCTTGGACACTCCCAGGGATGGGGCATCCACAGTTTCTCTGGGCAACCTGTTCCAGTACTTCACCACCCTCACAGTAAATAATTTTTTCCTAATACCTAATCTAAACCTACTCTCTGTCAGTTTGAATCCATTCCCCCTTGTCCTGTCACTACATGCTCTTATAAAATGTCCCTCTTCATCTTTCTTTCAGGCTCCCTTCAGGTACTGGAAGGCCATTTAAGAATGTGACTTTTTAAAATGCTGCAATACCTATATAATTCTTCATGCAGATAAAGCTCAATTTAGGTTCTTTAGCATATTCTCCTTTACTGATGAAGAATGTTGCACCATCCTGGTAGTATTACATCCTTCACACACAGCCTGGGCTGCTTGGTTTCCCAGCTGCATAAGCTTATGAAGGCTGCAAAGTCCTTCTCAGGGTTCATTACCTTTGATCCTCACAGTCTGTAAGAGAGCAGGGGGACAGTACTAGCCACCAGGGAAAATGTCCTGCACAAAGAAGCTGTAGGTACATCTAATTACCAGTACAGACTGATGCAGTTTGTCACTAAAGGAGAGCAGCCTGCTGCAAAGAGGGAGGTCTAGTCAGAAATTACTCCTCAGATAGAAGGTGTAGGCTGACTGCTGGGGTGACAAAAATGACACTCCTTCACTTTTGAGCTGAAGGGTCCTTTCCATCAGACAGAAATATGCCACGTACCTCAGACAAGAGGAAATAAGAGTGAGGAATAAAATTAAGTATTTGCCTTGGAAATGAGTCCTTCAAGGGATTTTTTATTTCCTCCCCTTCCTGCCTTGGATACCCACAGGTTATGAGCAGTCGCTTCCTACCCTACGACAACATAGTGACAGACGCAGTGCTAAGCCTGGATGAGGACACCGTGCTTTCAACCACTGAGGTAAGGGTCTCTGTCATCTTTGGACTCTGCTCGGCTCCTGGGCTCAGCCTGAGCACAGCAGACACGCTCTTCTCTTGGCTTTGCCAGTGAGCAAATGTTACAAGATTTCCTGCTGCACTCCTCAGATTTAACGTGTTGCACTTGTTTCAGCAACCCTGCCACTGCCTGCCTTCGGAGGAGCTTTTCACCCTGGTTAATTGGCTCATCATTAGCATATGGTTCTTCCGTTCTTTATTATTTTAGTAACATAGCTGCAGGCGGGTGTAGGCAGCCAAGAGCAGTCAGCTTTAATATTCTGCTCTCGCCTTTCTGATTGGGGTAGCTTTCCCCCCCCCCACGTTATCAGTAGGGTGTAGGTGGAGAAGGAAGGCTTGTCAGCAGAGGAGGACTGATATCACTCCAAAAGACAGCATTGCCACCCTAGTGCAGGATTTCACTGAAGAATGCTCTTTCCCCATTGTGTCAGCCCATAAAATTGGAGATCTTTGCTAGTTTAGGTGCTCAAGTGTCTGTGCCAAGACCAAGATAGCACTAAGAAAAGAAAAATACTGTAGAAAACAAATTTTTACAACTGGGATGAGTATTGATTTCTAGAACCTCTTCCTGTGGACCACAAAGGAAACTGATGACAGTTTATATAGAGTGCAATATTTGGGAAATACATTATTAATGATGGCCAGGGAATAGCTTGAAAAATTCGATTTTCTTTTGTTTTACCTTTTTTTCTCCGTGTTCATGGTCATTCTGCTCTTCCCATTTCACCTTCATAAAAATGCATTTCTGTCAGTGGTGGGGATCTTTCACTGATGCTGCCACTACTTACATGTCAGTGAAGAAATGCATAACGTTAGTCTTCAGTCACTGCTATATACCCTAAGATGCCACTGAATTTGTTCTAAATGGATGAAATTGCAACTGCTCTTCTCCCCTGTAAGATGTTGTGTTGTGGGTTACACTGCTCAAGAAACAGCCTTGGTAGCCCTCTTTCACTTCAAAAATGAAAGAAATAGTTGACATTGGAGCTGTTTGATCCCAGTGTTACACCTTGGTAGTTTCTGCTGGATGAGGAAGAATATGGCTGCTGCCAAAGCACTTGTGTGCAGAGCCCTGCACAGCCCAAAAAAACCCCAAAGCAGTAAAAGACATTTCTCCTTGGGCTGGATTTCCTAAGCAGGTTGCTGCTCAGGATGAAGGGTCCCATCTCAGCTGCTCTGGGGATAATGGTAGTACCTCTAAGGGACTTCACTGCACTGACAGGGTATTTACAGCAATCCAGCCTGTGGATTCCATGAGGATTTGAGGCTTTGTTTTGTTTAAACTGGTATTTAGTCATCCTCCAAACTCAGAGTCATATAGGCTTCTGGAACATATATGAAATAAATAGTGTCTCTCATTCAACTTGGCCATGTTTTACCCTAAACATTTTGAAGCACAAATACTTGTTGTTGTGTGAGACAACAACAAGTTGTTGTTGCTTTGCTTTGTTTTCTTTGTTGCTCCTGTGAGCAACTTGCAGCTGATCGTGTGTGTTTGCACAGTGGGTATTTGCTCTACAAGCCCCCCGGTCGCTGCACTGCATACAGAACCAGCTGGCCAGCTCTTGCTAGAACCCACCTAGCAGCTCCTGCGTGTCTCTGCCAAGGTGCCAGCACCAGCAGCTCTGCTTTGTGGCTCTCCATGAAGAGCTGGGGAACCTCTCTATTGCTTCACTTCCCCCTGGTACAACTTACACAAATGTGATGTGACATTTCCTTTGAAACTAGCTGCTCATGGAGGGTTGTGGTGGTCTACAGCTACAAGGCCCAGAAAAGACAATTTTAGGAACAAAGGACAATTTTAGGATCAAAGGCAATCACATTCCCATTGAGAGCAACAGTCACCAGGCGCATCCTCCGGACTGTCTGACCCCGGCACAGGAAAGGTTTCCATTCTCAACAGAACAGCATGTAATTGTTCTGTGGGAGGAGCTGTTCCACACACACGGAGGGCCGTGTCCCTGGGAAGTCACTAGAAATCAGCGTGGGTCATGATCCAGAGGTTTAAGGGACTGCCAGCTTGGTTGGATTTTCCTGGTGATCAGCTGAGAGTGGCAGTGCTGCTGGAAATTACTTAGGATGAGACCTGAGGGGCTTTTTTGATACAGGGAGTTTTCTCTTAGGATGGTTGCTTCAGTGCATCTCCCTAGTGCAAGGGCAGATAGTTGAAAGCACAAGAGAGGGCACTGGGTGCAGCAATTTTATTATTTATTTAAGTTTGAGATTCTCAGACTTCTCTAAAGAAAACAGATGTCACGTTTTATGGGAAAGGCCTTTATAAGGAAAAAAAACCTTCAGTTCTTTCATGTGGTATTGATTTGGATGAGATCAGAACTATCACAACAGTAACTGGTTTGTGCACATTGTCTTTCTGGTTGGCCTCAGATTCCTTGAAACAACTTTAAAGAAAATAACCAGGCCCTAACTTTGTATTTCAGCCCATGTGCGAGTCTTCTGTTTCATAAAAACACTTGTAAATGTGAGAAGTCTGACAGTAATCAACACAAAATGGGACTCTTCTCAGAGCAGCTATTCTTTATCTAACCTCTACACCCTTAACTTTGACTGCATTCTTGGAAGGCTTTTCAAACATTTTTGAGCAAAGTTTTAGGTCCCTCTGGTACTGAGAGGAACCTAATGTGCAGTACAGAAACAAAGCCCTCTCTTTTTTGGGTTTGACTAGGACAATTAGAATTGTGTATAACTCTTATAAAATTTCAGTCTAGCTTGAGCTCCAGAGTCTAAGTTGAAGGGGAGGGACTGCCAGCCTTTGATAAAATCTTTCCATATGTATTTTTACCAAGCTCTTCTCAAATATAATGCTGACTATCCTTTTGCAAGCTACCCCAATCATCCCTTTCCTAATATCACTAGATTTTGTTTGGTAGGATCATGGGGTAGCAATCTCTTGTCACTTCTCAGTTCTCAGAGATTTGAGTTATTAAAATATTTACAGCAAGACAATAAAATAAAACAAAATGCCATTGGCAGAATTTGACATGCTCTTGTGGCTCATACAATATAAGGCATTTTTCTTAACGTTTAGGTTCCTTATGCCGTTTAACTAACTGGGAATTTTATCTTCCTCTTTATTAAGCTATATGTAGTACCTTTTTGGTCATATTGACAGTCTTGAAAGTATGACTGACATGGTCTTCAGAAGGCTCAAAACAGTTGGAAAATATAAAAGGACTCCACACTGTCTGTTTTATTCTCACTGAGCCACCTTTACCATTTAAAGTGTTTGACTCCTGATTTTCCAAACTCTGTTAGCAGTGATAAAATGGTAGGTGCAGTGCACAAAGATGTGCAAAAATTTCAGTTCGTCACATGGCTATTACCCCTTGGTGTTGCATTGAGGTATAAATACATGCACCTACACCCATTCTTCCTGTAACTTGAAAAGGTTTGATATGTAAAGGGCAAGCTTGAAAATGTTAATGTAATGCTGTGATGCTCTAGACTCCCTTTAACAGGAACTATTAAAATGTGCATAATTATAGGGCAAAATGTCAAGCAGTCAGTTTAATTTACTGATGAATACACAGAATTACTGTTTTGCAACAGTTCCAAGATTCTGAATTGGGAATTAGTGGCAGGGTAGTATTTTGTTTTGTTGACATTTGTTGAAACAGTTTCAGTATTCATTTGGCCTCTACCTTTCTCCACAGGTGGATTTTGCCTTTACAGTTTGGCAGAGCTTTCCAGAGAGGATTGTAGGGTATCCTGCACGCAGTCACTTCTGGGACAACACTAAGGAAAGGTGGGGGTATACCTCCAAATGGACTAATGACTATTCCATGGTATTGACAGGAGCTGCTATTTACCACAAGTAAGAATCCAGAGCATCTGCTATCCTTCTTCTGTATGAAACAAAATAGCTAAGAGGGGGTGGGGGTAGAGTGTGAAGAACATTCTTCCGGGGAGCGGGAAAAATGGAAAGATAGTAAGTGGGTCTACTTTATATGGGGTAATAATTTAAGTTCTTGGTTTAGCTCTGGGGATCTGGTAATCATTATTGCACTTGTTGGGTCTCTTTGAAGTCACTTGTGTTTTGAGGCAGTCAGACTGCTCTTTTTAACATCAGGAATTACACACTTCAAAGAGTTCCCGAATTCATTAAGCTGCTTGGCTGAACGGCCTGTAGCATAGTAGAAAGGAGGTTACTTCCAGACCAGCTCTGGGTACGTGTTGGCTGATAGCTGCAGACTGAAAAATCTTCCAGCTACTCTAGAAATGTAGTACAATGGGCATGTGACAGCTCAGCATATTGCAGCATGTTTGGAGAAAACCTCTGTTGTTAGAACTTCAGCAGACAAAAGTCCTCTCTACATTTAAAGAAAAAGAAAATTCTAGAGTCTCTAATCTACATCCCCACAAAGGAGAGGGCAGGCCACAGGGGATGATATAGACCCAAAGGAGAATAATTCCAACAATAAGAACAGTAGTAGGGCAGTTTTAATAAGAGTTCTTTCCAACTGGACAGTTTGGAAAGAAAATATGGAGGATGAATTCATCAGTGTTGTCTATCACATTGTAGCACTGTTGGGGTTCTCCTTCCTAGTTGTTCATTATCTTGATACTTAGGCCCACATTGTTTCTTTCAACCTGATTGCAAAGAAGGCAAATGTTCTCTTTCTCCTTTAGCACTTTTTACTGTCTTGATGAGGAACTGATTTGTTTTCCCTTCTCGTTGGAGGGTGAGACCAAAGAAAAGAAGTGTTGTATTGGGAGTTGAGTACAAAACTTGGGTCTCAACTGAGATAAAAATGTCCTGGATACCTGGAAGCCCAGTGACTTGTATTAATAACACTGCTGTTGGTTTTCAGATATTATCACTACCTGTACACTCATTACCTGCCTGCCAGCCTAAAGAATATGGTGGACCAACTGGCCAATTGTGAGGACATTCTAATGAATTTTTTGGTGTCAGCCGTGACAAAATTGCCTCCAATCAAAGTAACACAGAAAAAACAGTATAAGGAGACCATGATGGGACAGGTACGTAATCACAGCATGTTTTAGCAGTTGGGATGTATTGATAATGTAACATGTTCGCTTCTAGGTTAGGCTTACAGAGTGACAAAATTCTGTCAAATATTTTTGCAGTTTTTAGTTTAGCAGAACTGTAAATAGACTTTAGATATGCTTATTATAATGAAGAAAAAGGAAAAATGGCAAACATCTACTGTGGATGCTGCTTCCCTTCATAGTTTACTGACACGGTGTTATTCATGGTGATCCCAAACTCCTGGAACTGATGATTGTGGTGACCGAATTTCAGTTAAACTCTCATTTTCTAATTAAGTATTCTAGACCCAAGATCTAGTCATGGAATGCTAGAAGCACAAGTAAATTCTTGAAAGATTTTCTATTTTTTATTATTATTAATTAATAAAATGTACCAGGCTGTCCCTGTGCTATTTTAAATTATATAGTGTGATTCAAGCACTGACACTGAACTGTCACAACAGAGATAATTTGTGATATGCAAGTGTTTTTTCCCCACAGGGAACATTTTATCCCACAGTCATACCATCACTCACTAGCAGCCACAAAGTGCTTGCTTTAGGTCCTCTTCCAGCTACTGAATAAGCCTTCTGTCATTGCAGAAGTACCTCTAGTAACAGGGATACATGGTAGTGTGGGGACACTTGTCCTCCTACTCTGTGTGAGAGAAAAATGAGGGAAATAGCAAGTCCTGCAAAACCTGCAAGTCCTGAACAGCCTCCCATCTGTGCTGCCACTGTGTCTGTGATCTCAGTGCAAACAGTACCATGATTACTAGGGGGCAGGTGAGAGAAGGGCCCTCAATTTTCCCCTCACATTTTCTCCTGGTAGCATTACTTGGATCTTTGACTGGGGAGTTTCCATGTCAGCTTGTAAACTTCATTATCTCTATGTCACTGCGCTTGCCCCTCAGATATTGGTAGCATTGGTAGCATTCAGCAATTCTGACTCATCTGGGTGCCCAGGAGACCTTCTGTGAACAAGAAGGTGCCATCCAGAAAGTACCTATTGCTTCCAGTTTCAGCTTCACCTCTCCACAGGGCTGTGCTTTGGCTGTTTGGCAAAGCCTGAGCGTTCATTTTTCATCTTACAGCACGGGTGACTCGAGTCAGCCATGAACTATAACTCTCTCCTAAAGACAAGTTGTTCCTGCAGCTTTGGGAAATGTAATGGACCATGTTCATAATTCCTTGAAAGACAAATAAAAAATTAACATAGCCTCAGTGCTGTGACAGAGATGAATAGTCATATGGAAATTCAGTGTTAATGGCCAAAATATCTGCTATAATCCTCTAGCAACAAGCTTTTACTTGCTCTTTAGTGGCTCTGTATAATCAGGAGGCTGTAATCAATGCACATTATAACCTACCACTTGAGCTAAACTGGACAGGCCTTGGACCAAGATCAAGTCTGGTACCACAGTCATTTGGCAAGCCCCCGACTTCATCTATTTCTTCATGTTTTAATTTACATCCTTTGACTTTATGAATTTATATTTGTTTTTAAAGTATAGTAAAAATGTAAGTGCTATAGAGAGATGCATGGGAAGTGGCACGAAAAGAACCCTTCAATATTCATACTTTATCTTAAATAGTAGTTTTATTATGTTTAGAAATGTTCTTTAGATACAAAGAATAATAGCAGCTTTAAAGCTGCTAGGGCCTTTTTTTTTTCCAGAGCTGCTGAGTTTCAGTGGATTTCCACAGGGATTACAGCTGCCCTGAACTTTGGAAAATCATGCCAGAATATTTTGCATGTATGCAGTCAAAGACCATGGCGTTTCCTTGGGTTAGGGTTTAATATGATGTAGTGTGGGACTCAGTTCATTTTTTGTGTCTGTGAGACAGTGCTGTTTGATACACTGGACTTGGCCAGTGGGATTCCTGGAAGCACATTGCTTTTCACTGCAGGGCACCTACACACATGAGTAAAGCCAAGGACATAAGGACATCTACTCAGTTACAAGCTGGTTGAAATTACTTGTGTATAAATTTCTGCAGATCTGAACTGCAGAAGTTCAGGTTTGACCCTGAGTAATTGTTTTCCTGCTATGGCTGAAGACCATGGGCAGCAACTGGCCTGTCCTTGTGCACGCCTGCTGGAAAGCAGTGGCCTTTTTTTTCCTGGAGTTTTTTAAGGACTTATATCTCTGAAATAGCTGGAGGGTTTGAAGAAAAGAAGAGTGAAGGATAAGGTGAAATAGAGTGCTGGCAAGATTTGGGAGGGCTGCTTGTGGGTGTTGTGTTCCACAGGCCGGCTCATGGTTGAACTTATGTCTCCACGCTGCCCTGTGCTCTGCTCTGTTTGGGAAGTCAGGGGTGCCCAGCTCTCCACCACTGGATCTGCTATGGGCAGGCTGTTCTTCTCCCTCTGTGAGACCCCGAGCAGGTTCCACAGAGCCGCGCGCGCCCCAGCCCTGGCGCGGCTGGGCTCCATGGTGTCCGCCTGGCCCAGCGCCCGCCATTCCCACCATCCTGTGTGCCAAGGCCAGCTCTGATCTCTGCTCTGCTCTCCTCACAGACGTCCCGGGCCTCGCGCTGGGCCGACCCCGACCACTTTGCCCAGCGGCAGAGCTGCATGAACACTTTCGCCAGCTGGTTTGGCTATATGCCGCTGATCCACTCGCAGATGAGGCTCGACCCTGTCCTCTTTAAAGACCAGGTCTCCATCCTGAGGAAGAAGTACCGAGACATTGAACGACTCTGAGGACGCTGCTGAGGGGGCCGAGCCGCCGTCGCCCANCCCGACCCCGCCAGCCGCGTCCCGGTGCCGGGGCCCGCGGCTCCGCGCTGCGCCGAACCGCCGGCAGGCTGCTGTCGCTGGGACTAGGTCGTGTACAGTTTCATTATGGAACATTAAATAATTATTTTTGAAATGATTGCTATGCAGGTTTAAACTTTTTTAATGATCAAAAAAAAAAAAAACCCTATTAAAAACAGAGTTCTTTCTTTAATCAAAATTGTGTTGGTTGTGAATATTTCAGAGCTGCCATTTCTTTCTTTTATGCATTTAATTGTCAATGCAATTTTCATTCCTTTTTCCCTGCACAGTTGTGGGCAAAACCACAACAGTTAAACGCTGGAATCTCACTGGGAGAAAATGCAGCAGGTTCAGAAACAAACTGAGCACAAACAGGACAGAACTGAAGTATTAGTATTTCTCATTTACTACCGACTTTTTTTCCTGTTTTACCCAAGCCAGTAGCAGCCCCTATGGCTAAACTCCTTTGGACAGCTGGAAAACTGGACAGCTGCCAAGGAGCCAAATGAGAGGGTAGATCTTTCTGGTTGGGGACCTCTGTTTTAAAGGCAATCAGCCTTGCCTTGGAGGGAGAGAGGAGCATTACTGTGGAGGAGCGTGACATGGAGCACAGGGACACACATGCACAGCAGGGCTGCAGGGCCATGTGTTGTGCTCCGAGAGGCACATCCTGAGTGTCCCTGCCTGTGGATGGCAGAGCACCCTGGGGCAGTCAGCACAGCCAGCATGGTGGTCCTATGGGACACCCAAGCCCCTGCTGTGGGCAGTGGTGCCACTTGGCAGCTGAACATCCAGAAGTAGCTTCATTCTGAGGGTAAAAGGAGTGTTGATGGAAAGCAAAAAAGCATGTTGGTGCTTGCAGTGCAGGAATTTGGCCTGTAACTGGTTTATTTGAAATCAAAGCATGGGCTTCTCTTTTTTCCGTGGTGTTTTTTCTGTGGTTTTTTTTTTGTTTGTTTGTTTTGGTTGTTTTTTTTTTTGGAAGTGCAAATATATAGAGAATTTCCCTTATGGAAGTCTGACACCTGAAGTAAAGCATATGGTCAGACACTGGGTCCTGGCAGCAGTGGTGTTCCGAGGCATGCTTGGGGAAGGGTAACTCACACAAAAAACCTGCTTCTGAAAGACGAGTGCTGCTCATGCTCCAAAATGGTTTTAGCATTTCAAATATAAGTATTTTTAAATTGAAATAGTCCAGTTGTTTATTTCTTTGCAATCTGTTGCTTATTTTTGTGTTTCTTTACATTCAAGAATGAAAACAGAGGCAGTGATTTGGGTCAGGAAGATGCCATTCCAGTTTGCTAAGAAAATAAGCACTTTAAACATGTTTCAAACTCACATTTTGGGGTGCTCTGTAATTACCCCCACCCCAAGAGGAGCTCTGTTATGTCACAGCATGAGGGTTTAGTGCCGATGCCCAGAAAACCAGCAAGCCTTTCTATACCTCAATTCTTTGTAAGCAGGCAATCTGGTAGCAGGGATGAAGAGTAGTGACTCTTCAGTCATTACCAGTCCCATCTAGTAGGGATGAAGAGTAACTGGATCAGAATGACCACCTCTTTCATTCAGGCTCAGGCACCAATTTAATATGCAGCTTTAAGCAACTTGCATAACCAGGGCATGCCTCAGTTTCCTCTCTGTGAAAGTAATAGTTGCTGGTTGTAGAGGGAATGCTGTGAAGCTTAAATAATTTCTCTTGCTGGTAAGATCGTTATCCCTAAACAGAAAGGTGCTGTAAAAGTGAAAAGTACATGTTACTAAATGACATGTAAAAACTTGCCGAGAATGCTTTGCTTTGTATATGTAATGCAATATATGAACAGAGCACATCGAGTTAGGACAGGACCATCAGGTTCCTGACATTTTGTTTTAGAATCATAGAATGGTTTGGGTTGGAAGGGATCTTGAAAATCATCTAGTTCCAACCCCCCTGCCATGGGTCGGGACATCTTCCACTAGACCAGGTTACTCAGAGCCCATCCAGCCTGGCCTTGGACACCTCCAGCGTGTTCTGGGCAACCTGTTCCAGTGCCTCACCAACCTCACAGCAGAGGATTTCTTCCTGATGTCTGATCTAAATCTACCTTCTTTCAGTTTAAAATCATTACCCCTTGTCCAATCACTACATGCCCTTGTAAATCTGAACCAAATCTTTAAAGGAATCTGCCAAAACATGTGAGACTGCAGCTAGTGACTAAAGCTGCTGAAAGGAAGAGGTGCCACTTTTCCCTCAATTTCTGTTGCTCTCCCAGTCCCTAGCCGTGTGGTCTCACCTGACACCTGCCATGGTGCCGGCCTCCAGATGCTTCTGTGAGCCCATTCAGCTCTCTAAACTCATGGAAAACTGTCCAGTGATTGATTGGATTTTTCTAAAATCATTTTAGAGAGTTAAATCAGCATGTGAAGAGAAATGTAAAGAGGCAGCAGTAGGTAGGCAAGGCCAGGGAGAGAAGGGAAGCAGGATATATTTCGGTCTGTGTTCGGGTGAGCTGCTAATTCAGCTGCCCACATCTTCTAAGAATCTGAACCTCACTTCCCTATGCTCTCAGGTCTGTGTTTGGTGATCTGTATGGGAAGGTGAAATCCAGTCATTTGACTTTCCAAAGTGAATGGCTCAGTGGCTCCCATGACAGTTTTACTCTTGGAGATCAGATAGCTCATTGAAGGACTGAAACAGACCTTTTCCTTAGACTCGCTTTTTGGAGAATGTGCCAAATGAGGATGAGGTTTGCAGGGCTCACATTTTGCTCATGTGCCATGTGCAGGTGAGTGAGCACCCATGTCCACAAGAGCATCTGCATCTCTGGGAAGCAGTCACTGGTCTGTAGCCAGCAAGAGCGACCCATACTAAAAAAAAATTACAATTCTGCTCGGGTTTTAGTAAATGCCATTTGGGGGCACGTGGGTTGGAGTTTCAGTTAGAAAGGGAGTAAGTAACTATTTTTGGAGTGCAGCAAGTCAGGCCAAGCTTTTAAGCTGTTTGACATTCTGTTATCGTCACTTTTTGGGTTGGCTGAAAGAGACTGTGTTAAAGCTCACTCTCAGTGTGATTCGAGGCCCCTTGTGTTTACTGATTGCTAATTAAACAAGTAACAATGGAAGGCTTAGCTCCAGAAGGGATGTGGATAGGTAGGGGCATTTCTCTTTGCCGTGCGTTACCCGGGTGTAGTGGTCTTGCTGGGAAGGAATGTCCCTCGTGGCCCGTCTCGAGAGCGGCCGTCGGTCTCCGTGTCCACGGCCCCGGGACCCAGGGGAAGAGCTGGACACAGACCCAGCTCAGAGACTCTGTGTGTTACACTCACTGTGGCCATCACTGGCCAGTGCTCCTAAGGACAGCAGGCAAAGCCTCCCACGTCTACCTGTGTTGGACAGAGCTGTGTTGTTTCCTTAGTGAATGAAATCTCTCTCTTGTTGTTTCCTAGGTGCAAGTTAATAGTTCTTTATTCTTTTTTTTTCTCCTCTCCCAATTCAAATGGTGCTGAAACAAGGTTCATTCCTTGTTGCTCCTTTTGTAGTTTTTGTTTTTTTATTATTATTTTTCATTAACAGCAGGCTATGTTAGCCTTTACTTTACAGGTACTTGAATGCCTGATGACTTGACTGAGTGTTACGCATGTGGCCTTTTGTAAAGGTTACTGACCTTAATTTAATCAGGGGTGAGATGGGTGGATGAATGTGAATAGATCCATGCCATTAAAACAGAATAGAAGTAGGGATTAGAGTTTGGGAGAACTGATGAATTTTTAATTGAATTTATTAAAGGAAAAAAAAAAGAAAGAAACCCTTCCCAGTTATAATTTGAATGAGATCTATTGCTGGAGAAAGGTTTCATGAGAAAAAAGCGACCCAAAAATAGGGGCAGACATCCAAGATAGAAAGTGCCTGGCACTCCTTGCAGTCTCTTGGGCCTGCAAAAGATTTTATTTGCCCTCTTTCTGTTTTGTGAGACTCTCTAATTATTACCATACCTTTTTCTAGATGTGAATGTTTAAGCTTTGTAATAATTTCATAGTAAACACACTGGTGTGCTAATGCATGGCTATTGAGCACTTTGATCTTTCCATTGGAAAACATCATGGATTTGATCAATTTCAGGTTACAATTTTTCTTTTAGAGCCAATTTTGGCAAAGAAATTAATCTTTCACCAATGAGCGCCTTTTAAAATAGCTCATTTACCAAAAGATGTTGTTTGGAGAATGGAAGTCATCATTTGAAGCAA
The DNA here is from genome assembly GCA_013390105.1 of Tichodroma muraria. Lineage (NCBI taxonomy): Eukaryota > Metazoa > Chordata > Aves > Passeriformes > Sittidae > Tichodroma > Tichodroma muraria. Next base: position 12,676 of record WAAG01037105.1, on the reverse strand, counting down.
TGAAAGAAAGAGCTAGATGTAGACTCAGAGTTTTTAAAAATCTTTACATACCCAGTGTAAAATGTTGTGTCCTCCTCTTTTGCACTCCCTTACTGAAACTAGAAGATTACTCAGTGTTTATATTCAATGTCATAACGTCTGTTATTGATTGACAACAATTCATTAATTCCTCCACTTAAACATCCTCTTACAGCAGAGGGTGGTTTGGTCATCTACTCTTTTTCTTTTTTTCTGTTCCCGGGCGGGCTCTGATGTCTGTTCTGGAAACGTGGCCTTCAAGGGCATCAGCCTGACAGAGCCATTTCCCTCGGCATCAGTGGGATTTCACAGGATGGACCTGTGGTCTTCCAAGAAGGGACCTGCCCCATGCAGGGTCCTAGCTGGTGTCTGCTGGAAATAAAATTGCATCTTCCAAAATTTTGCACATCTCACCCTTGTTTAAAACTAAGTCAAGCTGGCCTTTATACCACTATTTTAACTGACTTCACACACATTTTTTAAGTTGGAATTAAATTAGAGGGAGTTAAATTAGGCAAGGGTTAAACTGGGGGGGGTATAGGACTCATCAGACTCTTTGAGATGTTCCCTCCCACTCTTTCACAATGTTTTTGTGATTATCTCACAGTGGGTTCGTTACGATCCAATGGGCCTTGCGACCTTGTACATAATTCTGTATATTTATTTTGAGAGAAAATATGTATAGTGTTTGGATTATGAGAATGGAAACCTGAAATGGGAATTCTTAGGTTGGCAAATGTAAAGCAAAAAAGCAAACAAAAATACAATCTTATTTTGTATAAAATGTACATTTTTGAGAAAAATTTTCTAATGCATTACCAATGTTTTCATAGTGCTGCCACATCTTTTTTAAAGTGTTTCTCCCTCTTTGTTTGACTATTGACAACATGGTGCAATTAAACCTAAAGCAAATGTGTGAGTGAGAGAAAAAGAGAGAATGAGAAATTTAAAAGCCATATAATTTGGTTTACTTCATTAACCTGTATACCATCATAGGTTTACCATCTAAGATAGGTTGGTTTTATAGATAGTGTCACCAAAGACTTTTTTTCTTCAGATTTATTTTGAAAAGTTGTTAATAAAGGACGTACATTTCTGTTGCAGTGTGTTCTTATTTTTAAGGTAGAATAACAAATCTTGCTTTGGTTCTTGAGAAAGCAAATTTGGAGGCACAATTGTCACGTGTCCCAAGTCTGGGGTAGTTAAATGAAAGGCTCTTTAGCTGCTTTCTCCTCAGCCTGAACTGAGCATTGGCTTTGTGTATATCCTGTGTCTCTGTTGCATTGACAAACGTGTGGTGTAGCATGTATACACAGTGTCCTAGTCCAGCAGCACTGACAGGTGTTTGCTATCTTACCTGAGGGCAGAACTTTTGGTCTGTGTCACTTGTGTAAAGCAGGACAGTATCCCTGCGTTGTGACACAGTCATTGGTAGGAATGGTGACTTTTAAAAGGAGTCACTGGAACGTGTACATACAAAAATAATTGCTCCACCAGCTTAGAGGCCTTTGAAGCCTGATCCCTGCAGGCTGAGGATATATTGATTTATGACCTATATTTTTTGTTAGAGGGGTTTTGGAAGCCTGTCACAGTCACAGGGGTTTGCATTCAGCCCACCTGACTATGTGTGCACAAGGCATCCTCTCTGTCAGAGCGTGGCCTCCTGTCTCCCTGCATAGCCGACGAACAGAACAAAGAACTGCTGGGGATTATTCTCCTCACCTGTTTCAGACATGGGCTTTAGCATGAGGTAAGTTGTGCCTCACGTGTGCTGGTTTCTCTCTGCTGATGGTACAAGCACACCAGTTGCAGGATCTGCAGCGCAGATGCCAACATCTGGTCAGGTGAATCCCACACTGGGAAAGCTCCTGGTAACGCTAGTGGGCCCAGGATCATGGCCTGCACATGTGAGGGCTTAGTCACTGGTTTGTCCCAGCAGAGATGTTCAGGCTTACCTCATCCCTTCTGGGGTTCAGACTGCCAGGGCATGAAGAGGTCCTTATACTGTCAACCCATCTGATCTGCCAGTCATGGAAGACTGATGTATCTGGGGAAGAGGTTGAAAGATGTGAGTCTGCTCTTCTGGTTTTCAGTGCCACTACAGATTCCTTCAAAACAGCGTCCCAGCAGTCACTGGTGTTTGATACTGGCTATGGGCTTCTCCCTGTCAGAAAATGAACACAAAATGTTTTCCTGAAAATGATCTGACAAGGCTCCTTCAGCACTTGAATTCTGTGGTTTTGCTATGTTATTTACACAGAACAGCTTGCCGTGGAATGAATTTGATTAAATGCAAGTAGCTACATCTGTAAAAGCCACCAGAAGACTGTTGTCTCCATTGGCATTTAGCATGGACTGATTGGTGTAGAGCTGTAGTCTGAAACCTGACTTCATGTTGTATTTACCTTGGAGGTAGGGATTTAAATGTGGGGGTGGAGTGTGTCAGGTCCACATCTGCCCCTTCCAGATTTATTTCATCTGAAAAGGGTACAATTTGTGTGCTCCAGTGTGGCCCTGTGATGTGAACCAAAGTGAGGTAAAGGAGAAAACTGGGATAGTCACCTCAGATAGTCACTCTCAGACTATGCAGAAGTGCACTGTTGACCTCAGCCAAACCCCTGCTGTCACAGTGTGGTTCTCAGTAGCCTGCAGAGGCAGTGGAATCAAATCCAGAACTGATCAGGTGAGTAGGATCCTTGGAGACTTGTGCCTGCTTCATCTCTGCTGTATAGAAAAGTGGTCCATAAAGGAAGATAAACCTCCAGTGGAGATCTCCGTGTTCATGTGTTAAGTGAGGGAATCCCATGGTGGTGTCAGTTTTGGCTGCTAGCCTGCCACTCTGGGAATGAAGACTATTCTTAGCTGGAATACACAAAAGCAGAGTCTTCAAAGTCCCTGGGACCTTGCTTCCTTACATGAAGTGAGGATCTGCCCCAAAATATTTAGCACATAATCAGTTCGACTTTGAATGTACTCTTGAGAGATTTTTTTGAACAATCTCACTGAAGCCCATTGTGCTGGCACTTGAATGGAGGTAGATAAGAGAGTTGGCTCTGATCAACACCTTTTTTTTATTTTCGTTTTTAAATGATTAGCAGAGAGAAAAGAAACAAGTTTTCCCTTTCTAAAGCTGTTAGCCAGTCGTATCCACAATGTTATCGGAAAGAAACAGATTTTACTCAAGATTTTGAGCAGTGTGAGGTGACGTTCTAGTCACTGCATGATATGGTTTATTCCACACTTCATTTCCCTGCGTGACTTCCAGGGCTATGTGCAGGTTTTATGAGCTGCCAGTTCCAGGTACTGCTAGTCCTGGGAAGCTGAATTTGCGCATCACCTGCATCTCTATTGCGCGTTAAGGCTGGATGGGCGCTCCATGCTGCAGTGGCTGCCCTGAGCAGCTTGAGCTCTTACCTGTCTCCTCTCTGTAATTAACTGTTCTCTTGCTGGTGGTGGTGAAAAAAATTAAGGAACAGCTATGTTTCTTTCCATAAAACATAAGTTAAACCCATTTCTGAGATTTCACAAGAAGAATGTAGTGTTAACACAAACTGCTGAGATAATGACTGCAAAAAAAAAAAAAAAAAAAGTTGTGGCAGAAATGAGAATTTTCAGCCTGTGAAATATTTTCCCTCAAGTTCATCCTTTCCCATCTACACAGAATCAGCTCCCATTCACAATCGCAAAACAGCCACAAATCAGTTGCTGACAATTGAGAGATACATTTTTGAGTTTTCTTTGTTTCTGAAATGGATCCACAGCCAGTTCCTCCTTGTATTAAGCATTCTGAGGTCTGTAGCAGCCCCAGGGAAGATCTCATTTGGTAGCCCTATAGATGACTGAAAAGGTTCCCACTTTTAGGAAGAATATAGGATCTGTTAGGACATCTTCATAGAATCATAAGATGGTTTGGTTTGGAAGAGGCATTAAAGGTCATCTAGTTCATTTAGACCATCTTGATTTGGAGAGATACCTGCAGTAACTCCAGTCAGATGTTTCAAAATGTTCAGCTTTTTTGTCCCGCCATGGTCTGCTATGTGGACACTAGGCTGGGTCTTTTTCTGAAAATCTGCCCCATTTTACAGTCTCACCACCTAAACTTCTGTGGAGCTGTACAATGCAGTAGATCAGGTGTGCACGACTGTCATATCCACACTATTGCTACCACTGATGGAGCACCAGGGAGCTGGGAAAACAGTATGAAAATGGGCAAGTTAAGAGTACCTGAAACTGTATTCGAAAACCAAGAATTTCAAACAGAGTAATGAAGGTCAATATATCAGGAAAAAAGATGGATTTTCCTCTTGCTTTGATTGGTGTAAATCCCTCTTTTTGGTGTTGAAGACAATGGATTGTTTTCAGCCCAAGAAAGGTCACATTTAGACTTTCAAAGCATGAAGTTAAAATACCTTTTTATCCAGTGATGTCTTGATACTGCTAGATAACAGAGCACGTTTACAACAGCACCTTGTGAAAAGCTGCCAGGAAAATACAGTCCTCTGCTTTCCCTGAATCAGGCAGTTAGAGTACTATGTTAACGCCAACCAGTGATTGCATTAAGATTATTTTTAATATCCAGGAAATCCTCAAGAGAAGCTAAAATAAAACATTCGTCACATAATAATTTTTAAGGAAAATGTATACCAGTTCATTGCAATTCCATTTCCCTCAAAGCCTTAATAGAATTGTTGCTACTAGGACTAAAACTGAGTCTAGCTCAGGAAGATCTAAAAATTGGGAATTGTTTATGATACCAAGCAATAATGTTGTTTTCAAAATCCATGTATGATTTAAGTGCAATCCCTTTAAGTGTTGAAATTTGTCTAGTTCACTCCAAAGGCAAATAAGTCAAATATATATTTTTGTCTCCCTCTCTTAGAGGTGGGCCAAATTCTGATTTCAGCAACATTGGAGCGAATCCAAAGTTGCTATAGTGTTCCTCACACCTGCCCTGAGCCCCAGGCTGGGGTCTCACGGGAGCTAAGTGTTCTTCCTTTGCTGTGAGGCATTGGGGTGAGCTTGGCTTGGGCCTGACACTTCCCCAAGTGGCTTTGCTGTGCTCATTGTGCTGTTGTGCAATACAAGTCCAAAAGTGGGACATGATCACAGGTGGGGATGGGGCTTAGCCTCCTTGGATTCCACTTTATGGCCCTAGTAACAGAATTCAAGTCTGATACATTTAGAGGGGTGATGTCAGTAAATGAAGTCTTGAGGAAGATGGTTTTCTTGTAATGAGGTCATGGACTGGTTGATATGATTCTTGGTCTTTGGGTAGGACTCTTGCTCCACTTCCCAGCTCTTCTAATGATTTAGTCTGAGCTAAAAAAAAACATTTAACCTATCTGCATCTCACTGTTCCTAAATAGCAAGTGAGTATTCATAAATACCCTCATTTTGCAATGAAGAATGTGAACTTTAGGGGTTCATAACTAATGCTTTCTGGTCTTCAGGTGAAACACTCAGTCTGAGAGTAAATTTTTGTTATATCATGCAGAAGCCCTGGAACTGGCATGAACAGGGGGGAGCCCTGGGTGTGGCTGCTTCTAACCCCTTTCATTGCATGTGTGGTTGTAGTTTCCACTCATTTATTCTATTTAACATCTAATTGAAGACAATGCTTGGGAAAACAATGATTTATGGTGACACGCAGCAATAACAATATCACAGTCACAGCTACTTGCAAAAATGGTTGAAAGTCATTAATCCTGTATACCAAAGGGGCAGACTTTTGAGGTCCAGTCTTGTAAGGCATGGCTACCCCAGCCTGTTGAGTCCCAGCTCATTACAGTTATGGATATACACTGTCTGCAAGTCCAGCTGTTCTGGAGGTTATCCATGTCCTCATGCTACACATGTTCACGTGGTAGCAAGGGAAAAAAAGGCAAATCAATGCCAGGACAAGAAGCGCCCAGTTTTGCCAACAACTAGCATCTTTCTAAAACTGTGTTGTCTTTTTTATATCTCCGCAGCTCTGACTTTGTATATCCCCCTGGGTGTCAGGTAAATGAAGAAATCTGGGCCTTCACATGGCCCTTGGATTTGAACTTTCTGAGGACAGCCTGCCTAGTTTGTGTGTTTGGACTGATGCCATGTGAATGAGTGAAGTCCTGCTGTATTTTGCAGCTGGCACATGTAACCACTAATTTGATTTTCCAAGACTGCACCCATCCAAGTTTTCTTNAGTCAAACCAAACTAAGGAAATTATCAGAATTTATTTATGAGCCCTGACTGCTCATCCTGCCAAGGCAAACTCAGTGGGAATGTGGAGTCAGTGCCAAGCTGACCTCTGGAAGGTGCTGTCTAATCCAGTGTGCCAGCAGGAAAGGGTGTGTACATGTGTGTGTGTGCGTGCGTGCAGAAATGATGGAAAAAATACAGAGGTGCCCAGACAATTTGTTCTGCATCCTGAGATGAAAATCATGCTGAGATTTTCCAGCAATGGCCTCTAGTGATTTTCATGTGTTATGCATCAAATGTGATCAGCCACATGGCACAGTATGGTGAAGTAAATGCATTGGGTCACTTAAGTGCATTAAGTGCCATTTACTGCATCGATTTAATTCTGTCCTAGTCAAACTTATAACAACTGTCTCTCTCCCTTACTGCTGCTTTCCCTTTTCCCTTTAGTGCTGAGCAGGCAATAGCATCTATTTTCTTGCCCAACAGAGTAACTCAGCCTAGCTGATAGCCTGAGCCTCCTGCCTTGAGCAATGCAGTAGATCAGAGCCTGTAGATACTCCAGGCTGGCAACCTGCATGGGCTCAGCGTGGGTTTGGTGAGCCTGAAAAGCCAAAGGCTTCTTTCACTGCCAGAGCATGGCAGCTCTGGTACTAGAGAAATTCAAACCTGCCCACAATGATTTTTTCTCTTGTAAGCTATGCTTTTTCTGTGGAATCTTTCCATTGGCAGAGCAGGAGTTGTGCGGGATGAAAGATGCGACTGTGTTAGCATGGTTGGGATTGAGTCTGGAGAATGGATGGCTCTAACAAAAGAGTTTCTTCTGCAAGATTTTGTTTATGTCATTTGCACTATGTCCCCATTTCCCCCTGTACCACTGTGTAAGTGCCAGAGCATATTGGAGGTCAGTGCTCAGATTAATTCTCCATGTAGAAAAAAGCTTTTTCTTTCTTTTTTTCCCTCTCAAGTGCTTACACAACCTCCTTCTTTACTAAAGAGTGCTGACTCTTTCCTTTTTCACTTTAAATTTCCAAAACACTGGTTTAAGTGTGCTCTGTCTTGCTCTGTCCTTTGCAATTACCCCTTTTAATCTGGTTACAAGGTTTTGCTACTTCAAATTTAAATCACATCATATTAGAGGGTTTTGCAAACCTTGTGTGAACAATGAACTTTTCACATGTAACTCCAGAATCTCCTTGAAACTAAAATAATCTCTTTGACTCTGTGATAGAAAGTCAGTGAACAAATACTCAGAAGTAAGGCAGCACATTTCAACCCACATCTTAATTTCAGTGCCCCAGCATGGGTTGGGCAGTGAGAAAGGCGCTGCTGGATGAGATCTTTGCATCACTACTGCTCCTAGAAGCCTCAGTTCTCTCCTCTGTGCTCCAAAGCAGCCAGCTTCAAAGGGGTCCCCATGAAATATGCCATGGTGCAATTTTACGCACAGAGTACATAATTGTTTTTAACTGATTTTATTGTATTTCTATTCAGGATCTAAAGCTCCTGTCTTTGCCATCTGAAGTTCCTCATAAAATGAGGCTTATGTGGACCCAGGAATAGGACCAGTTCTACTGGTAAGCTCCAGCTGCTTTGTGCCAATTTACTGGCAAAGCAGCTGTAAACCCAGTGTTTCTACATTGATATTTCCTTTGCTGCATCAGAGTGGCTCTTGGCAGCTGGGGCGTAGCAGAAAATGGGGACCTTGATGTTTAATATCTACTGTGTGTCCTCTATCAGGGGTGTAGATCTTGCCCTTGCAAGGAGATGTGTAGCACATCTTTCATCTATGGCTGTTGCATAGTGAAGTTGTTTAGTGTGTTGTGTAGTGAAGGCATCTGCAAGTGTCCCTCTGGGGCACCAGTACACTGTAGCTTTGCTATTGACAGGAGTGCAGGCCTGAGATTTTCCTCACTACGTGTCTAGTATATTTAAAAATACTTAAGGGAAAGAAAGGGACAACCTAATAATGCTGAAGGTACCAATAAAAACATAAAGCTGCTGTTGGACCAGTTGAAGAGTGAGGAACACCTGAGAACTGGCTGAGTCTTTAGTGAGCTGGGGTTGTGAGATGAGCCCGGTCTGGACCGTGGCCTTGGCAGTGGGGCATGGCGGGGCAGTGGCACTCTCATAGGGCTGTTGAGTACTTTGGGAAGCCAGATCTGCTTCCCAGCTACTTCAGAGGGGCTTTCTGTGCAGACAGAAAGGAAGAGGAAAGAGTAGGGACAAAAGCACTTCACCTTCCAGGGAAGCTGTGAGGTGAGAGCTAAGGGAAAGGAGACTTCCAAGCTTTAGCTTCTAGCTTCCCATTACTACACTCACTGCTCCATTGCAGAGCCTATTTCTTTGTCTGCTTCTTCTTCTTCACTCTTTTTTCCCTTTTTTTTTTTTTTAAGAGACTCACATTTTATGACTAATTAACAATTAATTTGGCTAGAGAGCAAGTGAACAGAAAGATGTGGTAGAACATATGGAGGAACACACTGTGCTTGGTCCCTGCAGATCTGAACTGAGAAGCAAGGTCCAGGACTAATCAGTTTATGAGCAGAATAGGCTGGAAATAAGCTTTGGAAGAGGAAGAGAAGATAAATGGGAACTGAGTTCCATGTCATTTCTTCCGGAAAATTGCAGACAAGGTGAAGAAAAGCCCTAAGGAATCATTAAAAAGATATGAGAGCAATCAGGGAAAGTGGCAAAGGTTTCCAAACTGAAAAGGAAAGGGAAGACCAATTGGGACAGATTTTTTTGTAAAGAGCAAAAGCATCAAAATTATATTTCACAGAATCACAGAATCAAGTAGGTTGGTTGGAAGTGAATTTTGAGATCATCAAGTCCAACCCATGACCTAACATGACCTTGCCAACCAGACCATGGAGCTAAGTGCCACATCCAGTCTTTTCTTAAACACCTCCAGGGATAGTGACTCTACCACCTGCCTGTGCAACCCATTTCAATGCCAAATCACCCTTTCTGTGAAGAAATTCTTCCTAATATCCAACCTAAACCTCCCCTGGCACAGCTTAAGACTCTATATAGCCACTCTGTAGAACATAGTGGGTATTCTGTTCTGGGGGATTTCAGGAACTAGAGGGAGACAAACCCCAGCCTGCTGGTGGAGGTGAGAGGGATGTGAGAAAGAAGTGAGCTGGAGCAGGTCACTTGTTATTTGTTTGGTTTCTTTTGCAAGAAATCCTTGGAGAAAAAAAGTTGTATGGGAACAAGCTGAGGATTTGATGAGTGGGAGAAAAAAGTCTGCCTGATTCTGGGTTGGGTCATATCAGAAACTGGTTGTTTAGCAAAGACAGCAGATAAGAGCTGTCTCTGAAGCATAGAAATTTGGCTGGCTCATGTGATTTCCACTATCAATATTCTGTAACGTGGTAATAAAGGCATCAAGTCCTGCTGCTGGACTAAGGCATGCTGGCCCCAGAGCCATGACTTCAGTGTTTGGTCCAAAGAAAGGGAATGGAGGGTACAGAGGAGAGCAGGGAGAGCTTGCATATACCCTGGAGTGAAAATGGGGAAAGGCCAAGAAATGACTCCAGCTATGGAGCTAAAGCAGCACAGGGTCTGTGCTCCAGGCCTGAGGCTGAATGTAACAGCCTGGCTTGCATCCATCCACTCACCTCTATTTTTTTCCCTTCCCTCTCTTTCCACCCTCAAACCCAATATGCATGTGGTCAGATGCTGGTAGGGACAGTTCCTAACCTGTGCCATCCCTAAAATGGTGGGGGGGTGATGTCTGAGGGGCAGGGATCTGGCACAGGCCAGATCTACACCAGGCAGTCTGCTAGTGGGCAGGAGCACAGGCAGCTGGGTGCTCTCACCCTGCAGAAACACTGCCAAGATGTTCATGGACTCAGACAGGGGATCTAGAATACAAACCCAATGCTTGGTGATGCCTGAGGAGCTCGAACAACCAGAAAAAAACACCAGAACAGAGTACATGTTGTATAGATGGCTTGAGCAGTTCTTTGATTTGGTAGATCCTGATTTTGCTTTTTACGTGTGTTGGTGGCAGTGGCCAAGGTCAAGCACTGTTTCCATGCCAGCAGGAGAAGGGGTTCTCCCTGAGGTGCTGTGGCTGCTGGGTCCCTGCCCTTCCTTCTCCTTCCACTCATGGCTGTCTCCTCCTGGGCTGGGAATGTTCTGGAGGTCAGGCTCCTCTCACTGCCCCTGACCTGGGCTAGACTGGATCACAGCCATGATCTCCTGATAAGGGAATAGGGCCCTGCCATTCTCACTGCCACTTAACTGGGCTATTCAGAGGCATGATTTTTTTTTCCCCAGGGCTCAGCTCCCATTTAAGCACCTGCAGATAAGGGTCAAATTTCCTGAAGTGCTCATCAGGCAGCTGCCTCCCCTGGGACACTTAATCATAGATAAAAGCAACAAAAAAATAGTATGCTGAACTGTTCAGAAAGATCCAGCCATTTGTCAGCCCACAGGAGCAATGACTGTTCTTTATTTTATATCCTTAGTGTTGGGCCCATGTCCTGATAATTTCTATAAAATTAACTCCTTAATTTCCCCCTTGCAAGAACAGATAACAATTTTCTTTGTGTTTTCTTTGGAAGCTGAAGATGCTGATGGAAGATGAAGGCTTCAGATTCCCTCCCTGTCTTGGTGCACAAAGAAGCTGTTTGCTCAATTGACACCACAGGAAAAATTGAATTCCTGTTTTGCTCTTTATTAACAGATGGGTACTGGATGAAAAAGAGTTAATTTTTAAACATGTATGAAGAGGACAGAAGTCCACCTAGAACAAACCCATTTATGTTTTCAAGTCAGGTTAATATTTTCTTTTGGGCTGTTTGCTATCAGGGTGTGAAAAGCATTAGTTCTAATAACTGTGGCTCAGCCACAAAATGCCTTCTGTCTTAGAAAGCAGCATTCAATGACAAAAGCAAGGACTAAATGGCCTAAAGCAGTTGTGTCCCATCTTTCAACCAAGAGATCACACAACTGAAAGTCACTTGAGCTCTGCACACCTTCCTAAAGCCGGGTTGGATGAGCCTATGTTGCATGAGAAAAAACATCATTGCCCTTGATCACATGATGGAAGAGGTTGTTGCAGCCTTCAGAGATCTAGAGAAGGAGTTGGCTGTGGTCAAAATGGACTATTCAGTCTGACTGTACCCTGTTGAAGTGGTAGATTTGCGCTGGACTGTCAGGACTTTTCTCCTTCTGGGCACAGGTTGAGAGGACGTGGGGCAGGGATGTGATGTAGCAGGGACCACATTCCCTTCTTTGGTCTATTACTGAGATGTTGCAAGAATATGGCCAGATCACTTCTCAATTTCTGGCATCAGTTTCTCTGCCAATAAAACAGGAATGATGCCATCAGCTCCAAGATGGATGTTGGAAAACACTAATGAAGAGCTGACTGCAATTACTTCCAAATTTAGAAGGAAAATGGGCTCTTGTTCCCTTGGACCTAATGTAATAAATAAATAACTGGAGCAGTCCTGGCTTTATTGCCAGTTCTCTCTGATTAGATGGAACTTAATTTCTGACATTTTTTTCTGCTGCTTGTTTTATTATAAAGGCACCCCACAGAACCAGCTTGACCTCTGGGTTCCTCATAATTTTTCTGGGTATGAAGTTACTCTGTTACAGAATTAGTTTCCTCAGCATGCCTTTGTGGGGCTGGTGCTTTAAATCAGGCAGACACAAGCAGCTGTAGCCCTCACACGGTCATTTTGCAGCTGGCTGCTGTTTGTCGCCTCTCCCTCTTTCCCAGCTGCCAAGTACTGTTTTACCTTTCTTATTGCTGTGGAGATGACATTATCTTACACTGGAGAATTTCCCTGCCATAGAGTTGCTCTGGATAATGTTTGTGTACAGATGATGTTTATGAAAGCCAAGGGGCAATTTACTTACTGCAGTGGGCATCATTGCAACATGTGTAAAATCATTGTACACAAATACCATTGACTAAATGGCTCCCTTCCTTCTCGTAATTCATTAGCAGAACAGGTTACCTGGGGATGGGAGAGAATCTCCATCACTTGGAGACTAAATCAGCCTGACTGTCTTTCCAAGCGTGCTCTTGCTGAATTGCACGACTTTGGGCTGGATGGGGGCATTGCCAGGGAAAACTGTTGGGCTCCCTTACGCAGGTGGGCAGATGAGACAACCATGGTGAGCTTGCTGGCCTTAAAGCCTGAAAATCTACTGCTGCAATGCTGGCTGTTCCAACACAGAAATCAAAAGACTGATGGATAAAATATGTCCCTCTTTCTTTCTGAAATCTCTCCAAAGGCCAGGCCTGTGATATGGATTGGGCACACCAGTCTGCTCCAGAAATGGTAGATCCAGCTTGCATGGAAAACTTAATTACTTTCCCTGCCTGGGCCCTTTGACTTATTGCTGTCTGTGGAAATCTGAGTAAATACTGTCTGGATCAATGACAGTCAATGGAAAAGAGCTTTCTCCAGCCAAGAAGAAGGAAAGAGAGCTGTTGCCTTGTCTAAAGGC